>KZ652250.1:89416-109401 GCA_001010745.2 Gerris buenoi
ATTTTGGGGCCCCCTAGTTACGCCCCCCTAAAATTTTTAAAAATTGACTTTTTTATATCAACTTCCGGAAATATCATTGGACCACAGAGACGCATATTTTTGTGGTTTTGCTTTCTTTATAGGACCTGTCCTATTGGGCTAGCGGGGGGGACATTTTTTTTTGCACATACCTTTAATTTTTAGGGGGGTAAAATGGCCGCCATTTTGAAAATGCGATACATATTTGTAATCTACATTTCAATACCTTTGAAATGATACCCTACTTTGATTTTTCAAATCACAAAAATTTTGGGGCCCCCTAGTTACGGCCCCCTAAAACTTTAAAATTTCAATTTTTTTAAATCAACTCCCGGAAATTTTATTGGACTACAGAGATTTATATTCATGTATTTTTTCCTTATTTTTGGACCTAAAATGGCCGCCATTTTAAAAATGCGATACATATTCGTAATCTACATTTCAATACCTTTGAAATGATACCCAACTTTAAAATTACAAAAAATGTAAAATATTGCGCGGTGATCGCAATTGGGCTAATAATTGATAATTGGGGGCACAACTCAAAAGGCTAGAGGGGAGGGGGCACGGCTAAATTTTGCAAGGGCAAAAAATATATGTTCAGCTCTTAACAGAATAAAAACAGTGAATAGGTCTACAGTGCATAATGATAAAAAAATAAGATAATGATAAAATAATGCTTAAGATAAGGGAAAAAAAGTGTTCAGTGAATAGGTCTACAATGCATAATGATAAGCTGAACAGTTGACAACCCGAAAAGCGACATAACGCTAGGAATTTACTATACAAATTTAATCGACGATTTTGCNACAAATGGTGAGTAAATTGGTGAGCGCAGCAAGACTGCAATGACTCTAAAAAATTTTTTTTTAAAAAATGCAATAATTTCGGGCGAAATGATGGTCTTCAAAATGTAGTCCACATACTTATAAGATATTCTACATACACATATAATTATTTTAAAGCTCTTTTTAGGTTGATTAAGAAAATGCTGGTTTTCACCGAAACATTATGCTGCACGAGTTGATTATTCACCGCATCTCTAGTACGTAACAACTAGAAGATTCATGAGACGGTTCCTGTATGCGGATGCTTAATTCTAAATGTAGGTTTAGTTGTGGGTAAGAGTGGGCATGGGCATGCAAGCAAGGCTCTAGCCTAGCCTCGTGCTAATCTATTAGCACGAGTCAGCTGCTGTAATAATAATTATTATAAAATCGGAATTTTAAAATTGTGCAAGGAAATTCCCAGCATTAAATTTATCTTATTATACTAATTCATGTCTAAGATAAATAAAATGTTATAAGAATGATTCGAAAATGATGTGCATGTAATTATTGTTATCTACATAAGATGGGAATATAGAATACAGAATATAGAATACACATGAATACAGTTATTATACTATTATCACTTAGTTGTTTTCTTGATAAACAAATACAGGTGACCTCGAAATTATAATAAGACGGCATTTAATAACATTAGATAAACAGACAGACATAATATAATTATATGAAATGTTTTGATTGAAAAATCGTGATTGGATTGTTTTGATTTCTGTTCGGAGTAATTTTGTAACACGAATAATTATTTCCGATTTTTTCCTAAAAGACAACGATAAAAGGAAAATCGATTTGAATTTCGGTTGTACAGATTAGAATCAGACATTAAAAATAAGATGAATCAGTTCCCCGATTAGATTGAAGGTATAAGTTCAGCAGAAGGCGTAAACATCTTTAACATGAAGCATTCGAGAAATGGGATACAGGCAAGGCAGATTGGTTTTCTGACAGCATAAAGTTCAGTATTTTGAGTCTCCTCGCAAAAAAAGTCTAATGTAAGTCTTATGTGTATCCTATATCATTGAATAATAAACGAAGGAGTCAAGAAGGTTTCTACTCTGGACGAAACAAGGCGTTTCGGGGATCAGAGGAAACCAAGAAATGGTGTTTCCAAGTCAGTTGTTCGAGCCTATCTGAATGCGTCATTGGGGATGCAACACATAAGTATTAACAAACCTGGCTGTCACGTGCCGTCCGTTCTTGAGCACTACCAAACCATGATTCGACAATTTATAAGTCTTGTCGGGTTTTTAAGCAATTTTGATTTTCTGCAGTCTCAGCGGTTCTAATGCCGGGTGCATCGAGTGGACGAATCACGTCTGCCGCCCCATACTGCTCACTAGTCAGTCTTCTGGTCAGTCACTATAGTCTCTTCTTCTTTGTCCGTGAATTAAATGGGTTCCGAAGATAAAGTTGCTTAATATAGGTATGCGCTTTGTAGTTCGGCTGAGAAAGCGCAAACAAATGGTTCAGATGCATCCATTAGTATGGAGTATGTATTTTATAACAACTGTTAACTTAACAGTTCTACCAATTATTTAAGTCAAAATTTGATGTCCAGTATACTGGACATTTGAACTTTATGGTAAAATTTGCCATAAAGTTCGAACTTCTGAGCCTTAGGGCGAGTTCAAATATCGTGATTTTACTGATCATAATCACTGTAATCTGGTATATCAGTCATTTAAGCTAATGGAATATATAACTGATCAAAGTGAAAGTGACCATGATCATAGTGTTTGAACTGTCCATAAGTGGACTTACAAATTTTACATGTACATCTGAAATCTTACAGTTGAGTCTGGATGTCCACTATAATGGACATTTCATATCTCAGTAACGGGTGGTCCAAAAATGTTGAAAGAATTATTGAGTCATCTAGGCTAGGGGTTAATAGGAATTGACCCTCTAAAAGAAAAATGTTTACCATGAACAGAAGAAAATCGGGGGCGAAAGAGTTAAATGATAGGTTGTTCTGATTGAGATTTTCTGGTACCACTTCATAATAATTATTATGCAGGGGTGCCCACGAGGGGGGTATAACGGCGCATAGTGCGCCGTTGAAATTTTTGGGGGGGCATGNCTATATACGAGTAATTAAACTTATATCATACACCTTTAATGAACATTTTCTTATTCATATATGTATATTTTTTAAAATAAAAAGATTGCAACACATTAAAGCTGCAAGGAATGCAATAACTGCCAAATCCTCTCATTAAAAAATGTATTGCATCATCATTTGCAAATCATTTACTGTAAATAGAAAGGAATATTGTAAGCAGAATTTTTACTTTCTAACTATTTTTACTTTCTCCAATAAATGCTTAATTATGTTGAGATACACATAAATATATATAGAGTAAAGTATAAACCAAGTTAGAAGGTAATGGAGTTTCCGTGTTAAATGTAGAAAACTTTTTATAGTTTAGCATTCATATAATAGATTATCAATACATAGAATATAAATAAACTAAGTGTCCAATTTTTTTAAAAAAATATTTAAAGTGTTATTGTAAGGATTGAGTGTTATTGTAAGGAACTATTTTTACTTTCTTCAATGAATGCTTAATTATGTTGAGATACACATAAATATATATGGAGTAAAGTATAAAACAAGTTAGAAGGTAAAGGAGTTTCCGTGTTAAATGTAAAACATTTTTATAGTTTAGCATTCATAAAATAGATTATCAATACATAGTATATAAATAAGCTAGGTATCCAATTTAAAAAAAAAATTAAAGTGTTCACTAAATATTTAAATATTTTTAGTTCATTAGAGGTGGGTGATGGAAATCTAACTAGTGTGTTGTGAAAAGAGGAAATGGCTTAAGGTAATCAAATAAAAATCCGTCAGGTACTTGCCAGTAAGTTACTAAAAGGGTTTCTTCGGTCATAAGAATTAATTATTATTATTATTATATATTTTTTTAAACAAAAATATCTATTGTTCACTTTCAAAAATCAAAATGTGCATATTATCTTCGGTATGCGCTTATTCAATTCTTTTAGGGGTAAAATGGCCGCCATTTTGGAAACAAGATATATTTTTGTGAACCAGTTTACAATACCTTTAAAATGATACCCAACATCGATTTTTCAAATCACAAATATTTTTAGGCCCCCTAGTTACGCCCCCCTAAAATTTCTAAAAATTGATTTTTTTTATATCAACTCCCGGAAATATTATTGGACCACAGAAATTTATATTCATGTATTATATCCTTATTTTTGGACCTATTCTATTGGGGTAGTGCGGGGGGGGGGACATTTTTTTGCGTTTTGTTTTAATTTTTAAGGGGGGTAAAATTACCGCTTTTTTAAAAACACAATATATTTTTGTGAACTAAATTTCAATACCTTTAAAATGATACCCAACTTCGATTTTTCAAATCACAAAAATTTTGGTGCCCCCTAGTTACTCCCCCCTAAAATTTTTAAAAATTGACTTTTTTATATCAATTCCCGGAAATATTATTGGACCACAGAGATTTATATTCATGTATTATATCCTTTTTTTGGACCTATTCTATTGGGGTAGTGCAGGGGGGGATATTTCTTTTGCGTTTTGTTTTATACGCAGATTTTTGTGTCTTTGCCTTATTTATAGGACCTGTCCTATTGGGCTAGCGGGGGGGACATTTTTTTTTGCACATACCTTTANTTAACCTGTTGTGGAAGTACATTTAAGACGACTCGCTTTATTCTTTATTTTTTATTCGGTTCGTGCGGTTCGTGTTTGTAGTTTGTGATTGGCTTGTGATCGTTAATCGCTATTTAGCTATTATTGTGCTAAGTTTCCTCATTGCAATTATAATAAGTTTATCTTTACTGTAAGCTTTTTAAACTTCGTCAAAATACCGAATAGAGGTAAGAATTTCATAAGGTTATCAGTTCAGTTGTGAGTTGCGGAAATCCCAAGTGGTGGCCGGGCCGGTTCTAAACCGGTAAAGTTTCTTATTTCAGTGAACCATTTTCAGAATTATTTGTGTTTTAAATTATCGCTGGACAAGTACTAATCTATTACAGCATGTTATTCTAAATGTACACAAGTTCTCAAACAATGTTGGAACGATTCGCATGTTTAATACTTTGATAAGGAACTGATTGTTGACATGTGAGGTACGTGCTTTGCTTCTATACAAACTCAGTACTCATTATTTATTTTCGATGTTGCTTAGTTATACAAATATTCACTTGATCGTTCGCTTTTATTACTTGACTGACTAATTTTCACTGAATTTAATGTCGATTTGTTGTTTGTTGTGGTCAAACGATTTCAACGGCGATCGAAGGTCGCCGTTGAATTAAATGTACTTAGATATTTGCTATTCCTCCATTTCCGAAACTTTCCTAAACGTTTTCCTCAAGTGCTAAACTTTGATTCATTATGCCTTAGAGTGAAGGGTTGATCTTAAGAGACCGGGTGCCACTCTGTTTGAGGTTTAGATTGAAATTAAAATTGTTCGAGTTGGACCTCTACCTGGTCTATATTCAGGAGGGTTGTTTTTCTTCAGAAAATGAGCGGTGCGGAGCGGCTATTAAAAAATTTAAGGATACACAAAGTTTAAAACATAGTATCAAATCTAACCTCAAACGAGTGGCACCCGGTCTCTTAAGATTTACCATTTAACTTTTTAGGAACTGGTTTTGTTAATTGAATTGTTGCTTTCCACATAATGGCTTATTCGATTAGTTTTTTAGCGATCCTATAGATTGCTCACTTGGATTTACTTATAATTTTTTACTTTCACTTTTGTTTATTCGTTTACTTTTGCTACGGCCGCCTTCAAATCCTCCCTTCTCTACACCCAGAGACTTGCTGCCAGCTGATTCAGTCATCCTCTTACTACCGTTACTGAAACACGTTGGCTTTCAGTTTCTTTATTAACCTGTTGTGGAAGTACATTTAAGACGACTCGGCACCATTGTTAAACCGTTTTAGAGTTACCGTCTAGCCACACAGTCCGTTTTGTCACCTCACCGAGGTACCATCTAGCCACACAGTCCGTTTTGTCGCCTCACCGAGGTACCTGGACACACTACTATTTGTTACTTGTATTATGTGACATTGCTTCACAGTAGCTACCTAACCTCACATTCGATAAAGTACAACATTTTGCAACTATCTTTCATCCACCTGATCACCTAACAGGCTATAGCATTTGTTATTTAACTCTTTTTTACAGCCGTTCTGTTGATTATTAAGGCTGAACTAAAGGAGCACAATTTTGCTTTATGTGTACACATGAGAGAGATTGTAGCCCTCTATCAAACACTGCATTTGTATAATTTATACGTTTGAGAGATTATATCTGTGTGAACTGTACGTAGGAGATTTGACATCCCTTTGTCAAAAAAATAGGAGAGAGGCCCCGCCCACTTTTCTACAAGCAGTCCAGATCCTTGAATTTTATTATTATTAATATTAACTTTCTAATAAATAACCTATTAGCCAGCTGACTTTTATGTTTTATTTACGTAGTAATTTTCCTACTAGCATTACTATTAATATAGTTGAAGAACCAGGTCCCTACCGGAGTAGAGAACCCAGTTATTCCAATTATCTATTCCAATTAACCATTTATGGACATAAGATTTTATGGTCACTGGACTATATTCATTTTATTCCCATTTGATCCCAACAACTTAAAATAAAATAAGGTCCGACGGAAAAGGAATCACCTTTAACCCAATTATTACTTTACACTAGTTGGCTTTAAGAGTTCCTCAGAGTCTAAAAAAATATATTAAAAAAATCTACCGATTAATTCGACAAGTATTTTCAATATAATTTCATCTTCTCTGGTTTTAGAAATGTTATAACAGGTGTTGACGTGTGTGTTTGTTTGCAGACATGGCTCGAGGCAGAGGACGAGGCATGAGCCGTGGCTCGATGCCCCGAGGCACCGCTCCTCCGTTCAAAGTGCAGAAGTTCATTCCTCGGCACCCCTTCGACATGGTCCTGTGTGAACCCGCGTTTCCCCGAGTCAAGCCCGCCTTGAACGATGAAACTTTCACTCAGGTAATTCTCGATTGATTTCATTTAATTTAACATGTGTTACTTGTTTTACTTTTACATTACGATTATAGTGAAAGTCGTTTGAGTGTAAGAAATTATACCGAGTTGAACAGACGTAACTTGTCGATACTAACAAAGTTTCACACTCCCACATTGTTTTTCTTCTCCAGTACTATGTTAAGAAATTTAGGAGTAAATAAGATTTGTATCCTTCAAATATAACATGTTGAGAAAGTGTGAGTACAGGGTTTGTTATCAGATTTAAATGCCTTGCCTGTACTTCTATCTATTCAGTTTTCTATCCCCCTTGTAACTCAGCACCGTTAGTTACACGTATATTAATCTTATAAATGTATATTTATATAATGTGTATTTGTTTTAGGCTCTTTTGAAAAGGAATCAAGATCTGACTCCGTCAGCTCAAGAGGCCGCCGCTGTTCTTAATCTAGTCACCAAAATACAACAGATTTTTGACAACCTTATTGTGGCTCCGGGAAATTTTGATGTTTGTGTGAGTAGATTGGTATTTGTTAGTTTAGATGATGTATGTTGTATGTGACATTGCTTGAGCATTTCCTTTGTTGTTTTGGACAAGTCGATGCCCTCTACGGCTCCACATAGCTTCAGACCCAGAGGGTAGCGACTGGTCTTACTAAGGTTTTCCTTCTGCTCCGGCGGCACCTTTACTTTAATAACTTGAAATTCAATTTCTTGTGCCTCCTGTTGTAAATAGTAATTATAATTTGATTTAAATTTAACTAATTAGATGCAAGAGATACAGTGATGTGTTTGGATGCGACTAGTCCTTCGTCTTATTCTTGTGAAGGTAACTCGTGCTTTGAAACACCACCGACTCATAACCAAATCCTGCTGAACCCTTTCAATCCTTTTCTAACCTTCAAACATCTTCTACTTGTTAAAACATAATAGTGCTGTTAAACAATTTTAAAATAACAAATTATTATTAGCTGTGTCAAAAAATAGTACATTAGTCTAGTGTGGAAAGTAGCATTTTACCCTCGCTTTCGCTCGGGATGCAAAATCCACACTCGCAATGCAAAATACCGTTTTCGCACGAGTTGCGTACCGTACTTTATATACGATTGTTCAATTTTAATAATAAATAGAGAAAAAAAAATTAATTTCCTCTATGTAAGTTCGTATTTCTCTTTAGATAAAGATGACATTAATTGTATTTTGTGCGGAGTTAATTATTACGGAAGGCGTATTTATTCTCCTCATTTTTGTCATAATCACTTAAATCACTCATTGTTTTTCTTAAAAAAAAAACTATATAAACAGTTACTTTTATTAAACAAACAGCAAATTAGTTTTGTTAAGTGTAGACAAACTCACTAATCATGCGTAAAGGTGAAGAATTCTTCTTTTTTATCGCCCTAGGGTGGTAAAGAAGAGAAATTGTTCAAATCTATAAGACACACATGCGCAATTAATAAAGGTGTGTAAAGAATCACTTTCTACACATCTAAACAGAGATACAATGTTTATTTTGTATCAATTGTAGATAAGATAAAAGATTGTTCCTAGATTGATAACGTTAAAGGAATTCAGCTGCTAACCCTATAAATATACAACAGCTTTAGAAGACTTGAAATTAGTGAAACTAAGTTGAAGTGTGTTGCTATCAAAGTAATTTATATAAAAAAGTGAAGTAATAATTACAAGTATAAGTGCTGGAAGGCTCAAGAGATGTAAAATCTAGATCAATACTTTACATTTTTAGTTTAAACGTAACCTACAAAGTGCACCTCTTCTGCCATCTAGTACTTATATTCAGAATTAAAAGGGTGTATCATTTTAAATGATTAGTAACAGGTTTATTTAATTTTAATACACCGATGATCTCATCGAGTAGATGAGTAAAGTGGCCGGATAACCCCCGTCCTGTAATAACCCTGCCAGTTGATCAGGACTAAAACCCAAAAGAAAAAAAAACAGGTTTATTTTTTTTTTTAAAGTAAAAATGACATGAATTCAGGTAAAATTTTGAGAATTCCTTAGTAGACCCCAACTTTGAAAAATATAAATTTCATGTGTAAAGTTTTTTTTTTACAAAGTTTGAACTGTTGCAATACTTGTTTTTATTTTATTTAACAGGTAGATGAATCGAGGCAGGTCGGTTCGTTTAAGAAAGGCACCATGATCGCCGGCAAAAACATCGCCGATATCGTTGTGATTCTGAAAACTCTGCCGACCAAGGAATGCATCGGAGCCCTCGGAAACAAAGTCCTCGACGATTTGAAAATTTCAAATCCTAAAGAGGCTAAGGGTAATGTATTTTCTTTTAATTAAAATTATTATTAAAAGTCAATCGAGTTGCTATGGCGATTTGGATTTGGGTTTGGGTGCAAGGCTAATTTGGTGTGAAAGTTTTTATATCGTTCTATGGCCAGGTTTCTAATAAAAGGAACATTAATATCTTTAAGAATTACAATATTTGGTACGTAGAATGGTAGATGAGAAAGTTTCCTGAGAATTTTTGACTGTAGAGATTGTAAGCGACGGATGTTCGATGGTTTGGTGGAGCCCCAGAGTTCTATTCCATAGGCCCAGGAGGGTTTTAGAATTGTGTTTTATATTTGTAATCTGTGGCGGAGAGGAAGTTTTGAGCGAGTGTCTAGCAGTCGTAGAAGGAGTTTGTAGCGTCTGTTGACTTCCATCCTTTTTAGGCGTGTGTGTGGGTTCCATGTAAGTCTTTTGTCTAAGTGAAGCCCCAGGTAGCGGACTTCGGATGCTGAAGGAATAATTGCGTTATTTAGGAGAACTGGCGGGCAGTATCCGTGACGTAACGTAAAGGTCACTTGTACACTTTTTGTTTCATTGATTTTTATTCTCCATTTTTTAAACCATGTTTCTAGGCTTATCAGATGCTCTTGGAGGATATTTGATGCTTCTGATGGGTTTTTGTGGGTGCAAAGAATAGCTTTGTCGTCTGCGAAGGTTGCAAGTTGTGTGGAGGGATGTTGAGGAATATCAGCTGTGTAGAGGTTATATAGAATAGGAGAAAGGATGCTGCCTTGAGGAACGCCTGCTTGGATAAGGCCTACAGGGGAGAGGGAATTTTTTACTTTTACACGGAAAAATCTGTTGGAGAGGTAGGATTGGATAATAAGGTAGTAAGTGTGAGGAAGGATTTTCTTGAGCTTCCAGAGCAGGCCCTGGTGCCAGACCCTGTCAAAAGCCTGAGCTTCATCGAGGAAGACAGCCGAGCAATACTCTTTCTGCTCAAGGGAAGAGGATATGGTATCTACCAGTCGGTGGCATTGTTGGATTGTAGAGTGTGATTCTCTAAATCCAAATTGGTGGGGAGGTAAGGAGTTGGTTGAGGATATGATAGGGAGAATCCGCCTAAGGAGCAGCTTTTCAAAGATTTTGCCCATGATGGGTAAGAGGGATATTGGTCTGTAAGATGAAGGGAGTTGGGATGGTTTTTGGGGTTTAGGGATCATAATAATGATGGATGTTTTCCAGAGGATTGGGAAGTAGGTAGTGCGTAGAATAGCATTGTATATATAGGTTAGGTAGACTATGGCTTTGCGGGGAAGGTTTTTTAATATAAATCCTGTTATTTGGTCATGGCCAGGAGCTTTGCGGTTGGGTAGATTGGATATAGAGTGGCGTACATCAGATGGTGTGATTGCTTTGGGAGGAGGTGACAGTTGGAGAGGAGCTGTAAGATCAGAGAGGATTGAGGAGGTGTGTAATGGATCTTGAATGTTGGGATTTGGTTTATATATTGTGGATAGGTGGGAGGAGAATTCGGATGCAGTGTCGTCATCTGTTTTGGTCCATGTGCCGTCTTGTTTAAGGAGGGATGAAGGAGGATTCTTAAAAGCTAGGAGTTTTTTTGTGGCACGCCACAGGGATCCGTCCTTGGGAGATAGGGAGGAAATATAGTCAGCCTGGCACTGGGCTTTGTATTCAGATATTTTCTGTGTAAGGAGATGTGTCAATCTGTTTAGCGTACGTTTGTCAGAAGGGTAACGTGTCCGTTGCCACCTGGCTCGAGTCCTTCGTCTTTCTGTAATTATTTGGCGAATTTCTCGAGGCAGATGCCATCTGTCATGAGAGGTAGGATTGTGGGTTTTAGTTGAAGTTTGTATGGCGTAGTGAATAGAGTACGTCAATTTGTCTACTGCATCGTCAATGTTTGAAGGAGTTTTCAGTGACACTGTTAGATCAAGATCTCTCTCGAGGAGCTCTCTAAAGAGATCCCAATCAACAGGCCCCTGAATAAGGGATGGGTATTTGTGAGGAATGGGGGTTAGTGAGAGGGTGGATAGGACCGGGCTATGGTCGGAGGATAGATCGGGCAAGGATTCGATGTGCAAATAGGGAAGAAGGTTTCTAGAGGTTATGAAGAAGTCAAGGACATCTGGTAGTCTGTTTGAGTCTGTGGGCCAGTAGGTTGGTTGGCTAGGAGATAGGACCTTGTAGGGATCTGAGGAGGGGGTATTTAGGAGGGTGATGCCTCGAGGGTTGTGGGCTCTGATACCCCATTGTTGGTGCTTGGCGTTGAAGTCGCCACCAGCAATGAAGTTGCGACCCAGGGAGTGAAATAGGGAGAGGAAATCAGTTTGGGATATTTGTTTATTGGGAGGACAGTATACTGCAGCTATGGTTAAAAGGAACGAGTGGGTTTTAAGGGTAATGGCGGTGGTTTGGATGGATTCGGTTGGTGTGAGAGGTAGTAGATCAGAAAGAACAAAATAAGTGTAGAGTTAACATTATTATTAATAGAATGAATGAATGCCAATTATCTGTTATTATCGTTTTATCTGTTATTATCTGTTAGTTTCGTCTGTGTTTATCGTTATTTATATTAATTATTGTTTTTTCTTTCTTTTACTTCAAATAAGTTGAGGTATTAGTTGTGGCTATATCGTTTCCGTACTTTATTTTGAAGGATTGTTTTGATTGTAGACTTTTCAATGGCTGTGAATACGGAAGGGTTTGACATCTGTTCTCAAGAAGCCGCTGTGAGGGTCCTCGTCACTACGATCCATCAGAACCTACGCAAGCTCGACCCCGAGCTACACATGGACTACAAAGTGCTTCAGAGACACCTGGCCGCTATAAGACACAGGTAATTTACTTTCATCTTGTACATGTTTTCAAAATACAGTAGAACCTCGCTTACACAACAACTTTAATTATAAGTGCAATTTTCGAATCCCCTTGAGATTGCCATTACACAAAATGTTAAATTAACCTCTATAACACGACTATTATTATACTAACAACCTCGATAACACGGATTTTTTTCCTTTAACCTATAACAAGTCGTTTTGAGAAGTCAACCTCTATAACTCGACTCTATACAGGAATGAGTTACCTTGAACAAGTCTAGACTTGAAAACCCCGCCCATTAACCTCGATAACATGACTGATAGCCAAAATAACCTTGATAACTCGACCCACGATAACAATACTGTTTCCCTTATACCCTTGAGACATTTCTTACTGTACAAGTAATCAATATTATTATTTAAATTTGATAGTTTCCTTTGTACTTGTTATGCTAAAAACTTGTAACTTAAGTTTTTTAACTAGCAGTTGTAAAGTTAAAGAGTGAAACAGTGTGCAATAGATCTGGATTGACTCGTTAAGAAGAGCACACGGGTGCGACCATGTGAGTATTACCACCGAGTTGTATCACCTCTAACTCATTGTGCTTTATCAATCCAACTACTGATATGCTCCGTTATCCCTCCCATCTCTTGTGTTGTGGATGTTGATATTTTCGGCCAATTTTAGAGGCTTTCGGCCTCTATAAGGCCATCTTCATTGCTAGCTTCATCAGAGACGCTCCTGTAGGCTCGACTTGCCGTATGTAAGACAGGATATGGAGCGTTAGTGGAGTTCATCGTTAGAAGAGCCGCTTTGAATAATACAAATATTTTGTGTGGAGAGACTGTTTCTTATTCTTTTAATGATGAACTCGACTAACGCTCCGTATCCTGTCTTATTCTTAAATGTAGTCAGTTTAAATAAAAATTTAACGATATAAGACGTTTTCTTGGGAAAAATCTAGTTCTTTAGTTTATAACGCGGGCGCAGAGGCCGGGTTTGATTGTTCTCCCACGAGAAATTTATTTTTTTAGGAAATTTTGATGAAATGATCTATAATAATTAAATGTGCATACGAAAATTAATAAATGAAAAACACTGGGCTAAGTAATTATGAACTCGAAATCCAAAAGAAAAAATTATGAACTCTTATAAGAGAAAGTTTGTCAGAGTTGTCTCGGACCGATTTTTTATTTTAGGTAAAAGTAAAATATTTCGAGTAAAAATTGTTAGTATTTGTAAAAAAGTATCTTCGGGTTACTTTTGAAGCTATAAATACGCATTTATGTTTGTGCGAATGTGGAAGATAAACAAATGAGTACAGAAGGTTGAAACTAAATATGGGACTAACAATGAGCTAATTATGGCCCACTATACAAAGTTTGTTCGCAAAAATTGAGCAACAGACAGACACGGAAATAAAAATGTTCCTTACTCTATTCCACTAAATAAATTATTTTAAATTCTTANGCTTGGACGACCACATGGAAACCACAGACAACTAGTCCTCTTAACTACCGTCTTATTCCTATCTTTAACTCTATTTTAACTGTACAAAAACAAATTTTGTATTCTCTTTTCTTCTTTTCCAATCAGTATTCTGATGTGAGTTTAAATACTCTTAACAACTTATTTGGAAACTTAAATACGTTGTCAACTCTCTCTGACAAATAAAAAACTTGTTTGTGCTCAAGTTCTCATAATATGTATTACTTTACATTTGCAGCTGATAAATTAGTTTCAAAATATTTCCCTTCTTTTATGATTTTGTATATTTTTTTTTTTTTTAGGTGATAAAATGGATTGTGTTTAAAATTATTTAAATGTGTTTGAATTCCCTCTTTTTTTTAAATTCTTATGACAAATTAGAATTAAGTCTGTTTAAAAAATTAAATTTTGTAGTTTCAAAAATGAGTGGTTTTCTGTTTCCTTGTTTGCCCCAAGCACCGCACTATTATTAATGCAGTGATTATGTTGTCGGGTGTTTACAAGTGTCACGTGCCTTCAAAAATTATGGTAACCCTCTATATAATTGTTTTAAAAGTATTTTGATTGATAAAAGAAAAATTTGGTTTAATCGGCCATTTTTTATTGAGACACAAGTTGAGTGACAAAGTTTAAAGGGATTCTAGTGAGTATGCTTTACATTATGATGTTGTTTGAAGTAAGAAGATAATATTGAGTTGTGGAGGTTTCAATATTTTGATGTTGACTTTTTTGACAATTTTTAAGGTGTGAAGAATACTTTTGTTGATATTTTTACTTTTTAACTACTTACTTACTTTTCAACTTGATGTTTTTGTTCTCAATGCATCTTAGAATCGATTCCATGGTAGCAAGCATCTTCATAAAATGGTTGTTTTTGTGCTTAGTTACATTTATTATGAATTTGTAAATGAATTTTTACACACGAAGAACTGCTGCATTTATAATTTTACTAATATGATTGCATTTGATTTTACAGTCGCTGGTTTGAAGAGAACGCCCAGCATTCTTCTGTCAAAGTTCTCATCCGCCTTTTGAGAGATCTGAAGAATCGTTTTGAAGGCTTTGAATCCTTGAACCCGTGGATTTTGGATTTACTCGTAAGCAAACATTTTATTTCTTTCTTCTTCACTTTTTACTTTATATTTGTTAGTTTTATTTGCCTTAACAACGTGTCTGTTGTTGTTTGTTTAACAATGTGTCTGTTATTGTTTGTTTAACAACATGTCTGTTGTTGTATGTTTCAGGCTCACAGTTCGATTATGAATAATCCGAGCAGGCAAGCTCTGCCGGTGAACGTGGCGTTCAGAAGAGTCCTTCAACTCCTGGCCTCCGGTCTCTTCCTTCCCGGATCTTCCAGTAAGTATTTAACTTGTATTTTTTTCTTTCATTTAAAAACATCCAGTAACAAACCGATAAATGGAAAATAACAAAAAGTATGAAGACACTTACTAGAGCTCATTCCAATTAGGGAACGGCTCGGTTGCAGAGTTGTGAGGTAAACAGAAGTACGTAAGCGTCGGCTGGAGGCCACAACTAGAGCAGCAAGGCGAGGCATCGCCGTCTAGCAATTCACCCTAAAGGGGATGTAATGTCTCCGAGTAAGATGCATTGCTAGGTGACTTTCTTTTGTCAAGACAACTCAAAGTAGTAACTAAAAAAAAGAGAAAATTATTTATCTCCCAATGGCCTTGCTGGAAGATTTGAGTTTAGGGGAAAAGCTGTTGTTTCAGCTTTAGATGTTGACTTATGAGTGGGTGTGATTACTAAGGANTTCTTTTCATCCCTGTTTATGTTTTACTAAATTCTTGACTTTTGTTCTATTTTAAGGAACGTTTTTCATTTTAAAATGTTTTAAATTGTAATTTATTTTGATTATTTTTAGGCATTGCGGATCCTTTTGAGCCGAACAACATCAGGGTGCACACATCGATGTCTCTAGAACAACAGGACACTGTCTGTCAGACTGCACAAACCCTCGTCAGGATTCTCAACATCGCCGGCTACAAACCCATCCTAGAGGGCAACAACTGTAAGTATCCATCCACAGTAATACTCATCAAGTAATTTTTAAAATTTTATTTTCCAACCCGAATAACAGATGACAGCTGATGACCTTTTTTCCATCCTCAATCGGTTTATTGATTCTCTGCCGACGACCTTAAACTACTACTCCTGACCGACTAGCCCCCGTCGCTTGTGTGCAAGTCACTCGAATAATCTAAATCGTCTCAAATATTTTCTGGTGTAGTGTTGTAAAATCTTAAACTGCCCCCTTTCAGACAAATAGGTGAAATCTAGCCTTTGTCACATTATTTAAAATATTCAGTCTAATTCACTAGGAGTTCTTATCAGGTTGTACAACAGGCTTACAGATTGTCTCGTCCTCTGTTCCTCATATATTGATAGTGTTCCTCTGCTACCACCGAATACAGTGTAGAAACCAAGAATCTGATAATCTTAAAACTATAAATATGTGTGCAAGTGTTCAAAGTTCAATGGATTTAAGGGTCATATGTGGGGTATTGATATTGTGCAAATATGTAATTCATCATCTATTGCCAGCTCAAATAAAATTATTTTCATTAGTATATCTAATTGAATTACCTCATACTATTGTGGGAAATATATTTATTCCCTGTAATTGTATATTAAATCTGATAATTTACTTTTTAGCCCTTATAACTGAGACGAGCCATTGGAACGGTGTGGGACAGGATATGGAGCGTTAGTGGAGTTCATCGTTAGAAGAGCCGCTTTGAATAATACATTCTGAAAACTCTGCCGACCAAGGAATGCATCGGAGCCCTCGGAAACAAAGTCCTCGACGATTTGAAAATTTCAAATCCTAAAGAGGCTAAGGGTAATGTATTTTCTTTTAATTCAAATTATTATTAAAAGTCAATCGAGTTGCTATGGCGATTTGGATTTGGGTTTGGGTGCAAGGCTAATTTGGTGTGAAAGTTTTTATATCGTTCTATGGCCAGGTTTCTAATAAAAGGAACATTAATATCTTTAAGAATTACAATATTTGGTACGAAGAATGGTAGATGAGNTACTATTGTGGGAAATATATTTATTCCCTGTAATTGTATATTAAATCTGATAATTTACTTTTTAGCCCTTATAACTGAGACGAGCCATTGGAACGGTGTGGTTATCACTCCCCTGGACAAAGCCTACGAGAAGCCGCTGGAATCAAAAGAGAATCTGGATGACATGGAGGCCGAGGGCTTGGACGACCACATGGAAACCACAGACAACTAGTCCTCTTAACTACCGTCTTATTCCTATCTTTAACTCTATTTTAACTGTACAAAAACAAATTTTGTATTCTCTTTTCTTCTTTTCCAATCAGTATTCTGATGTGAGTTTAAATACTCTTAACAACTTATTTGGAAACTTAAATACGTTGTCAACTCTCTCTGACAAATAAAAAACTTGTTTGTGCTCAAGTTCTCATAATATGTATTACTTTACATTTGCAGCTGATAAATTAGTTTCAAAATATTTCCCTTCTTTTATGATTTTGTATATTTTTTTTTTTTTTAGGTGATAAAATGGATTGTGTTTAAAATTATTTAAATGTGTTTGAATTCCCTCTTTTTTTTAAATTCTTATGACAAATTAGAATTAAGTCTGTTTAAAAAATTAAATTTTGTAGTTTCAAAAATGAGTGGTTTTCTGTTTCCTTGTTTGCCCCAAGCACCGCACTATTATTAACGCAGTGACCTATTCCAAGTTAAGAGAAGGATTATGTTGTCGGGTGTTTACAAGTGTCACGTGCTGGTGATGTAGGCTATGTATGTGTTGACATGTCAGCAAGCTGAAAGTCCTGATTGTTAGAGGACATTTTCAGGTACGATGATAGTCGGGTCGGGTTGAGAACAGTGTGTTTGTAGTTGCTCACTAACTAGTAGATGTGCCGGACCTGCTACAACCTAATCCCTCTAAAATTATTTTATCATTTCAATAAGTAGTAAAAGATAAAGAAAGAAAGTGATGAGATGTTACTGTCAGCCTGGCTAAAATAATGTTGTTTTTTTACTAAGTATTACTGTTATTATAAGGTGTTGACTAAGTAAGAAAAACAGTACAACTTATAACATTTCATTTATTTTTTATAAAATGTCTATTTACAATTAAAATTGAGTAAATAACAATGACGTATAGTATACAAACATTAAAGCACTATATTGTTTCTTATTTTTTATTTTATATGATATGATGGCTCAGATTTTTAGTTAAACGGTTACACATTTTCTTGGTTTTGTTCTACTATTAACTCTCTTTTTATTTAATCCGTATATTCGTTACTTATTTATAAATTTACTCGGTATATATGTATTTAATTTTATTCAGTCACAATATAAATATTATTCAGTACTTTAGACCTTTTTTTTATTTTAATTAATTGTAAGTATATTTTTCATCGGTTTCCTTTAGACGAGTTATCGTCTGATTATTTTTTCCAAGCGAAGAATACGAAACATTCGGTCGATTAATATATCAAGGTGTAGTTTATTTTGAATTACTCTGAAGAAAATATTATCGGACGTCTTCCTCGTTTGTAGACGAAATATTTATTTAACGAACGTTACATTTTATGCTTGCTAAAATTTTGTTTGCCCTTAAAGGTAAATTTGACGATCAAAGGAGAAAAACGAAGAAGGCATTGTTTCATCATTTAAACAAGATTTTAATCTCATTCGACAAGGTCATTATTATCAGAGTCGATCACCAACATTAGCGTACTAAATGTTTGTGTTATGAAATTACAAACTCTAGCCTAGGTACCAAATGTTTTTGTCATGAAATATATAGTAAGCAATATGACAAAAAAAAAAAAAAAAACTGCTCAAAATATATGCTTTTCCTCATTCAAACAAAAACAATCTGCAGATTTCTGTAAGGTGTGTACTAATTTTGCGTAGCAAGTTGGAATAATGTTTAAATTACAGTATTAGTTTACATGCAGGGGTTATGTATGATGGATTGTTCCACTTTACTGCAAGCCATGTCGGATTTATAATCTGTCGTTTCTGGAACTCTGAATAATTTGCCGTGTGGCCAACATATACAGACTTTATACTGGGCGACCAAAGAATGACCTTTATTGTTAACTATCGGTATGTTGTTGATAGAGAAGCCGTCCTTGGCTTGAAAGCGGATGGTTCCGTTCAAACTGTGCAAGTGTACGACCTGGTCCCCCGTCCAGGTGACTTGCCTGCCCTCGATGTTGGAACCTTCGTTTCCCTTCAGTTTTACCGACATGTCGGATTTCAGTACAAGTTTGTCTTCTAGAGACCCGGTCACCCGTCTAGTTTTGACTGAACGCGTGTGTAAATTACGCACGCCTTCGACGAACCTGTATTCCGGAGCTCTCGTGGAGAAAATCGTCTTACCTATTTTCGGATCCGTTATTTCGAAGTACCGGATACCGTTGAATTCGGTTCCGTTGTGCTCCAGATTCATCGTATTCCTTATCAATCCCTTTTTGTCTTCGATGTCTACCGAAACGTGACTTTTAACCCCGCTTATCTCGAAATTTTCGTATTTAAAACCCTCTATGTTTCCGTCCGGTTTGTAAATTTTTCCCAAGTCGGCGACTCCGTTGAATTTAGCCAGATTGGAATACGGAAGGATTTCCATACTCTCCATTCCTCTTCCGATCCTGAGGACTCGGAACATGATGACCGTGAGGACGGTGTTGGACCACGCCAGCAGACACAGCGTGCCGATCAGAGTCCAGAACAGGTACGTTTTCCTCCCTCTCAGTCCTGCTTTGTGAAGCGACTCTTCATGTACGGGTACGTATCCAGCCCTGCAATTAAACAAATGTATTGCAAGTAAGTAAATACTATGTTGATAAGGTGTTGGATGTGATTTGTAATCGACAGCAACACACCTATGATTAATTGAAGCCCAGTTTCATCTCACCGATTAACACTTAGTTAAGCAGGAAGGGGAGAACACTGTAAATAATATTATTTGAGATTGCAAAATGTCCTCCTGCAATGGCCATCATGAATTAGTAATAATCTATATACTACATTTAAAAAAAAAAAAAAAAAAAAAACAGGCTATAGGTTTCTAGACATTAGGAAAGTGGTGGCTAATGTTTTACTTATTAGTTCCTCACAAACAACACGAGTTGTAATAAAAGTCTGTAAATATTGTTTTCCTGTTGGATTCTAAATTAAGGTAATGCAGACATTTGTTCTTATTACATTATCATTATTTTGGGGAGTGATGGGTGGAAATAACTTTCAGGATTCATAGTGCCAGATAATATTATTGAATTACCTTAGTCAACTCTGCTTCAAAGTAAAGCAGTTCTGAGTTCAAAGTATTGAATTACCCTAGTCAACTCTGCTTCAAAGTAATGCAGTTCTGAGTTCAAAGTATTGAATTACCCTAGTCAACTCTGCTTCAAAGTAATGCAGTTCTGAGTTCAAAGTATTGAATTACCCTAGTCAACTCTGCTTCAAAGTAATGCAGTTCTGAGTTCAAAGTATTGAATTACC
>KZ652250.1:131217-142065 GCA_001010745.2 Gerris buenoi
GAGAAAATGTTATTCTTTATAAAAATAATTATTTTAAATTCTAAGATAATTTTGACATAAAACATTTTAAAAACAGATATGAAAAATCCCCCCCCCCCCTTCAAATTTGAAAAATATTTAAAGTTGTTTGAACTGGATAAATGAAAAGGTCAAGGTGTTTACATAAAAAGTTGTGATAACAACCTTTTTGCTTTAATCAGAAAGGTTATTACTGTGTTCTAAACGTGATGTTTGTTTGCAGGTGTCTAGAGAACGAGGAGAACAACTCGCTATAGAATATGGAATCAAGTTCATGGAAACGAGTGCCAAGACCGGAGACAATGTCGACGAAGCTTTCTTCACTCTGGCCCGCGACATTAAAACAAAAACAGAAAGAAAACTGGTACGTTTCATTTTCATCTTAATTATATGTTTGTTTGTTTTTTGTAATTAAATGCACTTAATATTTATCACTTTATTATCATTTTAAGTGAGAGTTTTATTATCTGTCGGCTCTTTTAAGGAAGTATGCGGTATTATTCATTTAGATTTTGTGGTCAGATATATTGTTGGATTGATCTGTCTTAGTTTATCATTCAAACTAGACAGTGTATGCCAAGCATTTATTTATTGTTGTTATTATCTTTACCGGTTACTTATCGATTGTTGAAGCTTATATCTTTAGGATCAACATATGGACAGATTGCCCAGCTTTTATTAGAAAATGGCATTCAACATTTTTTTTTTTAATTATTATTTTTGTATTTATCATAGGATAGATATTTAAATTTAATTTTTATATTTTATTTTGCAAGTATTTATTTCGTGTACTAATTTGAAAAAAAGAGGAGGCTAATTGGTTAAATCTTATCGTGTATACTAGCCTTTGTCCCTGTGCTCCTCGTGGGACTCATGCTAGCAATCTGTGGCTTTGCTCCCTGTTATCATGTAGACCAAGACATTCAACAACAATTAAAAATTCAACTGATCCTTCGTTAAACAGGATCAGGGCCTTATTCTATATAATTTGTTCCTTTGTGTTAAGAATAAAACATTCTGTGACTCACTTTTCATGTAAAAATGTCCTCTATTTTGAGCCACAATAAATAAACATTTTTTAATTACGATTAAATTTAATCCCCGAATAACCTTAATAGTGTGTGCGTATAAAAATATTACAAAGCTAAATATAGAACAAGTAAGAAAGAAAATGCAATCAAACGAGTTGAGATTATACACAGTATACTGATGAGAAAATATTAACAAATTTAAACAAAGCAAGTTGCAAACAAATATTAGTTTTTAAATCCTTTATATTAACTTCACTTTTGTGCCTGGGTGGGTGGGTATGTGCCTGGGTGCCAGGCGTCAAAATGTTTGGAAGGCTAGTTAACCCTCTTCCACTTATCCAATCGAGCTGAAACTTTGCACATAGACTCTCTACCAATACAAAAATATTTTAATTAATTAATTAAATTTAATTTTTCAATTTAATTAATTATCTTTTTAAAAATGAATGGATTAAATAAATTTAAAAAAATTAAGTATTAAAAATAAAATAAAAAAATAATTAATTAATTAATTAATTGGTTGGTATATAAAATCTTTGGAAGGCTATTTAACCCTCTTCTACTTATCCGATCGAACTGAAACTTGGCACATAGGCTCTCTACCAATACAAAAACATTTTAACAAATTAATTAATTGTTTAATTAAATTTTATTAATTAATTTTTTTAATTATATTTTTCAAAATGAATGGATTAATTAAATTTAAAAAATTAATTAGAATTAAATAAAAATTTAATTAATTAATTTGTGGGTAGGTATACAAAATCTGCAGAGGGCAAGTGAGCCAGCCCTCTTCCAGTCATCAAATCGAGCTGAAACTTGGCATATCGACTACCATACAACCATACCAACAAAAAAACCAAAACTACCAATACAAAAACATCCTAACAAATTAATTAATTAAATGTTACTAATTAATTAATATTTAAATAATTATTTAAATTGAAATGAATTAGTTCCAATATTTCCCCTCACTTTTGAAGCTATTGCAATAGCTTAATTTTATTCGAAAATTCGCTAATATAAAGGATTTATAATAAAAACTTGGTTTTTATGGGCTGGTATTATTTATTTTTTCAAGTATTTGTTTTCATGTAAAAGTAATCAATAGTCGCAATTGTAATCATTTTTTTCCCAAGTGTTTTTAAAATAAATAACAAAACTTTTTTTATATTTGATTTATTAAGTGAGATTCTATATTTTTGATGAAACCGAGCCTACGACGTGCACTACATGCTAGTGCTCACCACTGCAAAAGAAAATTAATCGATTTTGATCAGCCAGTTTCGAATCTATAAAATATACAAGAAAAGGCCGATTTTGGTTTTTGTAATGCGTGAAATGAAAAAACTGTCCAAAAATGTAGGCGTTCCGAACAAAATGTAGATGTGAGAAGATAAAATGACGGGAATTTTGCACGTTTAACCCTGCAGACCATTTAATTTACCCGTCCCAATATGTTATCTGATAGATAAAACTACAATTGGCTTTCAAAGTTATCAAAAACAATCTTTTAAGATTGAAAATTGATTTGTGAAAGAGTAAAGTATGAGGTAGAGGTTAATATAGAAGCCAGAGTTTTGTAAGTTTTAGTCTCTTGTTGTGTTTAGTGTAAGTTATAATTATCTCAGTGTGTCGACTACTTGTCGGGTGTCTGCCGTTGTGTGTTAAGACCTTTGTTTTGTTCAGCACTTAAGTGTCGATATTTTTATTTCTAATAATAAACTTGTGTTTTTATAATAAGACATCACTAATTAATTTCGACCTTGGCATAAAAAAACACTATCAATTACAATCATCTATTGCGTATCGATTCTATTCTTGCCGTATCTTTTATTATCGCTAATGTGTGTGTTTTGTGATAAAAACGTGAATTTACAGTTTGTGTATCAGTGTTATCTTATTTTTATCTAATCGTAAGAAAATCAAGAGCTCTTTTAATCTTAATAAAAATATTTGTACAATTTAATTATCACTTTAAAACACTTTTAGAATCATGATGAGAATAACTCATCACTTGATTTTTTCAGTTAAACTTGCACTTTCTCTCATTTGTATTTATACGAATAGGAATAGAGAACATTGTAAATGTAGACAGATGCACTCCTCGCCCCGAGGAATTTTAACTTGTGCCTACCAGGCATTGTATATTTGTGCTACATTTAGTCGTAGTAAATTAATTTGATTAGTTAGATATGGAAACTATTATGAAGATAATTAATATAGACTGATTTTGTTCCGATTCGGAGAAGGGATTAATTAACTGAATTAGTTGTTTGCAGCAAGGTTTTATCAAACAATAATACATTTTAATTACTAACAAGTATGTTAATTAAAACTTGAAGATCAAAAAGTGAACTTTAGTTGGCTCTGGCATATATTTATTTAGTTGTCCCATTATTATTGTCATAGTTCATAGTCACAAAATGAGTATTTGCAAATAACTTGCTCGATATGGCTCCTTAGATTTCATTCACTATCAGTTTAATGTAGCCTTTAGTTTCTTTTTTTTTTAGATTTTTAGGGTTGATTTTTTTTTTTTTAGTTCCTAATTAAGTTAAAAAAAATGAATACCTATTAATTATATTCTATTACATTTGTTTACCTTATTCTTTATTGTATTTTGCATACACGTTTAGTTTGGATGACAATGCACGGCTAAGTGACGTCATTCTTATTAAGACTTTGTATTTAAGAACAACTGATTTACTGAACGCTTTAAATACAACTGTACATAAGACAAATTATTTCTTCCTTATATACTAAATTTTGGCAGGTCATTTAAACAAGTTGACTTCAACCTGTCTACCTTATTGTTTTTTGTTTTCCAACAATTCTAAACACGGCTCACTAGTTATTTTTTTAAGCTCGCCCGTGACACAGGTATCAAATGAAAGGGTTTGCTGAGAAGAATTTGAATAAAAATTTGGTTTTTAAGAATATTTTTTATGAAACTATTTATAGTAATTTCTATTTTAAATGGACATGTGATGTTTAATTTTTAGTAAAACTAAAATCGATACGGTTTTACGATTGAACATCTTTATATAATTATTTGAGGGAGACATAACAGAAAAATGAATGCCGCCCGCCTGGATGTATTTCTTTCTTTTACCGGGAATGTGTTTTTCTCCGTTACATCTCCCTCGAATAATTGTTAGCTGATTTTAAAACAAGTTCCTAAACAATCTCGAAAAATTTTAGTTTTCTATGTATTAAACTATTTATTAATACTTGTTATTGTGGTTTGTCTTTAATATTATTGATGGAGTTTTATTCCGCAGAAGTAAATTTTGTAAAATCATAGTTAGAACATCCAAATATGTATGAAAACAAATTATTTCAAGCTTAAATTTTAAAGGAAACATTGTGATTACAGCAAATATTTTTTATTTCGTTCAGTTAACTTTACTTGCAGTTGCTTCGATTGCTTTGGATATTTTCATGACGATAGAATGATGCTGACAGACGATGTCTGTTAGAAGGTCGACACTAACAGATGACAAACCTCAGAATCTGAAATCTACTTAGAATTAATTCTAGAGAAATAAGTGATTAAATTTATCTCGTGCTTTGAGATGCCTGTTTGGTAAAAGTTGTCTGAGCTTTGCTGCGATGTTTCTCTACTATCTCACTCTGACTTTAGAGCTGCGTAAACAAGGAGTGCGTGAGTCACTGTGTGTACAGCTCACTCATCAACACCCCATCAAATATTTAACAGATCTGTATCACATATAATGATTAATAATGTCGTCTAATTATCTTTAGAGTATTAACACATTAATAACTAATTCAATTTTTAAGTTTTTGGTAGTATTCATACTACCAAGTTGCAATTTTAATTTAAATCAAATTATATTTATTATTAACACTGGGAGACAGACAGATGTCTGACTGTCTCCCAATAATAATTATAATTTGATTTAAATTAAAATTAATAACTAATTGATTATATGTAGTTAATATAGGCAATCTTATTATCTTGAGCGCACTCGTATTCACCGATTAAAAATGAATTGGTAATTGCAATGTTTAATTGTTTTTATCTATGACTTGCACTGTAAGTAGACTTTACATTGCTAATAACAGGGAGGCAAGTGTTACTTCCCTCCCTTGGGAGTAAAAAAACAGTCACACCAACTTAAAAGGTATTTATTAGGTAAATTTTAAGTATTATGTTGTTTTTTTAGCTGTTTTGTTTACTTTTTTTCGGGAAGGTTACTTTAGGTTATCATACAAAGTCTTTAAATTAAAAACAAACTAAACGTAATTAAATTAAAAACGTATATATTTAGTATAAGAATTGTTATTTTAATAAATCAAGTAACTAAATATCAGTTTAAGGTGTTTAAATTGCGTGAATTTGTAGGTAAAACTTTTATATTTACAAACTTAATAGCTATTACCCATGGTGCACTAGTCGTAGATAAAATTTAATACGCAACATGGATCGAAGTATTTCTACTCTCGGGATTATCTCTCTCGGCAAGCCTCGAGAGCTAATACTACAGTTATCTCCCTCGGCAAGCCTCGGGAGCTAACTCATTTATCTCCCTCGGCCTTACGGCCTCGGGAGCTAATGAAGTTTTCTCCTTCGGCGTTGCCTCAGGAGAAAACTTAACCTCGAGCAGGAAAACATACTTCTCTTCCTTGTTGCGTAAATAACTATTGTGTGGGTGTTGTTAAATTAAATTAAAGTTTAATCAAAGATACCGATCTAATCTTGTTTAAAGACACTGATGTTAATCAATAGGTTTGTTACAACCACACTTCAAACTGGTTTGGAACTGTCCGACGCATGCGCAACGCACCACAAATTATCGTTTTTCGCTAATGCGCATGCGTCGGACAGTTTGAAACTAGTTTGAAGTGTTGTTGGAACAAACCGTTTAATATGACTTTAGTACAACCTGTTGATAATAATTTGTTGGAATATTTTTAAAGTTTAAAGTTTTAATATTATTTACGGGTGATATCGACGATTGATTTTAAAACTTGTTAAATAATATAAAGATTAGTTAACGGACTCTTTTAATTATTTATCCGTCTCCTTGTTTCTCTATTTACTTGTTGTTATTTCCTCTAAATTTAACGATTCTAGATATTTGTCTAATTGAAGTAATGTAATTTGACTTATTTTGTTTTTGAAACGGATGCTGACCCCTTGCAGAAGGTAAATGGTTGTTTGATGTTATGTTTGTTTGACACCGCATGTTTCTCGTAGTTCATTTTATCTGCATACTTAGTCTGTGCCTCCATATCCTTGTAGTTTGTTATTTTATATTAATGTTTTCGTTTGTCTCCTCTTTTTTTTTTGTTATTTTGATTTGTTATCCTTTCAGCACTAACTAATAATCTTTGTGTTTTATGTTTTAAGTAAAATTATTTTGTTTAGTTTTATTTTATTTTTTTATTATTATTTATTTTCTTAATAATTAAATTAATTAGTTTTTAATGATAGTATTATTTTTTCATTGATAGACAAAAAAAATTCCTTTTATTTTTTTTTAATGAACGGGAAGGTTACTTTAGGTTATCATACAAAAGAGGTTAATATAGAAGCCAGAGTTTTGTAAGTTTTAGTCTCTTGTTGTGTTTAGTGTAAGTTATAATTATCTCAGTGTGTCGACTACTTGTCGGGTGTCTGCCGTTGTGTGTTAAGACCTTTGTTTTGTTCAGCACTTAAGTGTCGATATTTTTATTTCTAATAATAAACTTGTGTTTTTATAATAAGACATCACTAATTAATTTCGACCTTGGCATAAAAAAACACTATCAATTACAATCATCTATTGCGTATCGATTCTATTCTTGCCGTATCTTTTATTATCGCTAATGTGTGTGTTTTGTGATAAAAACGTGAATTTACAGTTTGTGTATCAGTGTTATCTTATTTTTATCTAATCGTAAGAAAATCAAGAGCTCTTTTAATCTTAATAAAAATATTTGTACAATTTAATTATCACTTTAAAACACTTTTAGAATCATGATGAGAATAACTCATCACTTGATTTTTTCAGTTAAACTTGCACTTTCTCTCATTTGTATTTATACGAATAGGAATAGAGAACATTGTAAATGTAGACAGATGCACTCCTCGCCCCGAGGAATTTTAACTTGTGCCTACCAGGCATTGTATATTTGTGCTACATTTAGTCGTAGTAAATTAATTTGATTAGTTAGATATGGAAACTATTATGAAGATAATTAATATAGACTGATTTTGTTCCGATTCGGAGAAGGGATTAATTAACTGAATTAGTTGTTTGCAGCAAGGTTTTATCAAACAA
Source organism: Gerris buenoi (assembly GCA_001010745.2). NCBI lineage: Eukaryota > Metazoa > Arthropoda > Insecta > Hemiptera > Gerridae > Gerris > Gerris buenoi. The sequence continues at coordinate 138,557 of KZ652250.1, forward strand.
TAATACATTTTAATTACTAACAAGTATGTTAATTAAAACTTGAAGATCAAAAAGTGAACTTTAGTTGGCTCTGGCATATATTTATTTAGTTGTCCCATTATTATTGTCATAGTTCATAGTCACAAAATGAGTATTTGCAAATAACTTGCTCGATATGGCTCCTTAGATTTCATTCACTATCAGTTTAATGTAGCCTTTAGTTTCTTTTTTTTTTAGATTTTTAGGGTTGATTTTTTTTTTTTTAGTTCCTAATTAAGTTAAAAAAAATGAATACCTATTAATTATATTCTATTACATTTGTTTACCTTATTCTTTATTGTATTTTGCATACACGTTTAGTTTGGATGACAATGCACGGCTAAGTGACGTCATTCTTATTAAGACTTTNACTAAAAAGGTTCATTTCTAGGCCTCTAAAATGCCTATTGAAAACTATTTCACAAAGATACTGTTCTATTTGGATGTACAATAAGGCTAGGCGCATACATACAATTTTTAATCACTCGACTATTTAGTTGTATGTCAAAAAGCTATTGTACCTTATGGGAGTGTGCATACTATCGACGCGATAGTTGCTCGATTAAAAAGTCATAAAACTTCATCGATCGTCTTTTGACTATTTAGTTGAACAACTATCGTCGACAGGGCTATGTACGTTGCCATGTATTGGAGTGCGCATACACTCTCAACTAAACAGTCGATCAGCGATCCTTCAAAATGAGTTTTTCTTACCTTTAAAGTACAATTTTTTTTCTGGCGATATAGAGCACCTCCATGATGTGAAACAATGTTGAATATACGGACCAATCAGTTTAATTATTTCATTAAAAACTCTGTTCACTCATACTATAAAACGTAAAAAAGGTTTCTGGATATTCCTTCAGAATAGAATGTAATGTATGATATTTTCCTTATTAATCTGTCGCTTATTACCGGGTGTACATTGTATATAGTATCGTCTTTTCCTTTTCTTTTCTTTGTGTTTCATATAAAGGAAAATGCAAGCGAGTGCTTTTCTTTTTATAATTTTGTACGACATAGCTGACGAATGGTAGAAGATCTCAATGGCAACTGATTGTATGCGCACCCCCAACAACTAAACAGCTTAGTCCAAGAGAAATCAAAGAGTTGATCGATTTCGACTCAATAGTTTAGTCGTGGTAAAATCGAGTGTATGTGCCCGACCTAACTTAACCAAACATAACTTTGGCTCACAGATCCGACGGAATTAATGGAAATATATGGGCAGACTATGTACTCTGTTATAGTGTGACGTTTTGGTTTTCTTTCATTCCATGGTTTGTTGTTTTTAAAATGGAATCTCTCTGCTTTGAATCACGGTACTGTCCAAGCATGGAATCTAAACTCAATGTATTAATTGGCTCTTTATTTAATTCTGAATACAAATGTAGAAACATGAAAAAGTAAAAAAAGGTTTTATGCGTAGTGTAAGAATGCTTGTATTTATTATTATTTGACTAGAGAGAGATGAGTGATATGATAAGACAGTGTGTGAGTCACTGAGTGGGTATTCCACAGCAGTGTGTGTAACTCCCTTAATGACTCCTTGTAGCCACATCTCTATCTCTTTCCTACTTCCTCTGTAATCTCTCCTTACTTTTCTTTTTAAACTCATCCTGTTATTGTTATTTATTTTTATCTTTTTTACTCACTTGTAACATCTCATTTCAAATTCCCAGGAAATTATACAGCATCTGTTACCCACTGCAATTTGAACTTCTATTTATAATTATTATGTTTAAAGTCGATATAATCAGTTGATCAATTGTAGATGTAGTGAGCGTAGTTTCTCTTTTTAAAACTCTTTCTTTAGAATTATTCAAGTTTCTATTTATTCTTTCAGTTGTAGATGTTAACATGGGGGGGGGGGGGGGGCNGCAGAGCCATTCTGTATGTAAACCCACAAAATGCAGCTTTGGATTGATATTTGTTATAATTCTGTTTATAGAACGGTAGCATTAGTTTTGTACAAACTGAATCTCTAGCTCATTACAGTGAGCTGGAATTGCTCCACGTGGGCCTCATGTTGTGCCTAACTATTCTTTAGAGCACCTCTAGATTTTGTGTTCAACCAACAAAACGTTCACACAACGTCGTTGTGTGACGCAAACAAAATCAATATAATTGAGTTCTGTTTTTACTAAGCCGCTACCTAGCGGCAGCTTTCAAGAAACATTTGGGAATGACGATTAAAGATTTAAATGATTTTTAGCGAGATATTTTCCTGCTTGTCTGCTTAGAATAGAACATGCCGAAGTGCTTGTTTTATTATTCTGATTTATTTAAAGGTTGTCGATCGGTGTTTAGGTTTCTAACTCCCTACAAGAGATCAGTCCCGCATAATGTATAAGTTGAAAATCCATTGATATCCTACGATTAAAATCCTCGACTGGGATTAAGATCCACAACACTATTTGTGTGTTGAGCTTTTTTGGAGGACTCTGTTAAGGTCTAAAATCTGAGCCCGGGTATCTGCAATGATGTGGGTTCAATCCTGAGAGAGTTGAGATGTTGCACCAGGGCTGCAGACCAGTCAGTAGTAGTCTGTATCTTGAGTAAAGTCTGTATCAGGTGAGTATTTCTTGAAATCGGTGAGTAAAGTCAGTAAATTTGGCCTTGCGACCGGTTTGCAGCCCTGTATTCCACTCTAGTTACTTTGACTGGCGTGTGCTCTAATACAGTCTTGCTTGCACTTTATTGGCTAATTTCAACTTGTTTTCATTTCCACCTTAAACTATTTGTAGCTTAACACTATTTTTATTTAGATTAGCTTATAAAAAGCTTGTTATATGTTTTGATCTTGATAATCGCACCACACAGATACGACTAGGTGTAGCAAGAACAATCAGGGGGATTCAGTATTAAAGTGGACCAAGTCCGTCAAACTTGATTTTGAGTTACAGACACTTTTGTGAATTTACTCGGTACTAATTACTATTGCATTATAAAGTTTAATTAATTTGATTATTCTTTAGTTTAGTTCATTAATAAATATATTTTACGGATTTTAGGTTGATTCCTTATCCCTTTCGTCCCTACTCACGTAAATTTACGTTTTGAGAAAACTATCAATATGGCCTACTCACGTAAATTTACGTTTTCAAGTTTTTTTTGTTTGGAGGCACAGTACTGCCACCGTAAATATACGTTTGCATTCCTAGCGCTTTCTGTTGGTTATCTGGGGTACTAGGAACGTTTACTGAAGAGCCCAGTAGATAGAGCGGGGGTCGAGGGAAGAACAGAAAGATGAAGCAAAATTGCGTCATGTAGAGTTCGTAGACCCCTGTTATGACCCTTGGCCCCTAGTCTTAGGCGTTTTTCCCCTTTTTTTATAATCCCTTAGCCAAAACGAACCCTTTTTCTACCTGCTTTACAATTATATAATGTACACTCCAGCATTAACAAATAATATTATTTTTTAACAATTACGTCATTCACTTAACCTAGACAGAAATGATTATGTATATATTCATTTAGCGACTATAATT
>KZ652250.1:168004-178637 GCA_001010745.2 Gerris buenoi
ATGAAAAAATGAAGGATGGATTAGGGTTTGTTTGTATTAAGAAGACATTTAACTTAGTAGTCAACGACTTTTTGGTTTGATAGCACTTCTGGTTTGACACTTTTGGTTTGATAAGTCTTCTCTACAATTAATATTTTACTAAAAAAAAATGGTGCGTATTTTTATTCACTGTAATGAGTGTTACTAGCATTTTTTGTAGTTGTAATCAACATTTATTAATGTTATTAATATGATTTAGTAGATATTAATTAATATAATCAGTAAACATTAAATTGGTTTAATTAAGAAATATAGTTTCCGAGGAATGATTTTTTAAAGTTAAAAATGTAATGAGTGTTACAATACTGTATATTATAAAACTTAAAAAAATGATTGTGTTCAACGTTTTTACAAAAAATAAATTTGCCACATGTAAAAAAAAATTGTAAATAAAAATTTAATCTTTAAAGTTTGTGCTAAAATTTAATTTTTTCTAGGTCCAATATATAAATGTGTGATGAGTGTTACCATAATTTAATGAATGTTACTTGAATAAAAACAAATTCTTATAGGTAGCGGTGTCCAACTATTTTTTTTCATAAAGAAAAAATATTTTTTCTTGTTCTTTATAATAACAACATTCATTACAATGCACTGAAAACGTATCCTTTATATTTTTGAAGCTTTAACGAAACATTAAAAGATAATAAAGGTAACACTCATTCCTTTTTTTAAAAAATTGCAAATATTTTAGAGCTAAAAAATATTTCTGGTGGGATGGAAGAGAATATTTTTTAAATATATAAAATTTAGAAACGTTTCATAAAGAGAGAGAAAAAAAAATCTTTAAAAATACGGTTTTTATGATAGTAACACTCATTACGTCAAAAATTTGTTTTTATAGGTAGCGTATATATATATATGCTCATTATATGTAAGTGAATTTGAAAACTGACTGTTCTTGTATGAATATGTCATCTTAAGTCCCTAATGTGTCAGAATAATTAATAATATCATGTCTAAGGCTTATTTTAATTTTCTGTAAATTGACCAACTTGATTTCGCTAAAGGTACATTTTATTTGAAAATGACCCACATATACAATGGCTCAGGGAGCACGTACTACCTCCTGTATCCCTGGAGCTATGTCTTATTATATTCTCTTAAAACTTACATGGAGTTGAATATTTAACGTATTTACTGGTAATGTTGGACTGTTTAGGAAGGATGTTTACTTGGAGAAGTGCTGGAGCCCGATGCTGAGTGACATCGGCACGGCTGTGCAGGATGCAGGGAAGCGCTACAGAGTGGAAGTCACAGCGTGGTTCGATCCCTGCGGAGCTGACTCGGAGGTCAGCGGAGCTCTGTCGGCCAGATTACATCTCCCACACAGAACAATACACACGAGAACCAGTGTCGTCCTCACTAAACACCCGGGCTTCCTTCAAGCTAACATAGCTCTTCTAGTCGATAAAGTAAATTATAGTTTATATACTTATTTTATATAATGAGATTGAAGCTATACTGTGGATAGAGTGGCTCTTCATTGAAGAGATTCTAATAAATATTAAGAAAATGGTTACCATGAATGTCATAGTTGAAGATAAGTAGAAGAGAGTAGTGGAGGAGAGTACTTAGTAGCAAGCTCACTTTCCTAGATTACCTCATAACTTCACACCTATAAGTATCTTAACCTCTGGCAGCACCTTTAAAACTACTATTATAAATGTATCATTTCACTACACAAAACCTATTTGTATTAAGTTGAAATTTTTTCATGTCTGTTTCTGTAATCCATATATCAGATCGTAATATATTGGTAAAAAGTTGCTTTTCTCTTTTATTTGTTTAGATCCGATATTATAGGAGCAATCAAAATTACTTCATTATGGTTTCGCTATAGATTTTAATAAAAAAATAAAAAAATGTTTGTCTCATCCAATAGATGCAGATAGAACTTTTAGCCGTCCTAAAGTTCCAATTTTAAATTTGAAACTTACGTTTGGTCACACATTGGACTACAAAACCAAAGATACCGGGTTGATGTATAATACCCATAATAGTAAACTGTTAGATGGATAACTTTATCCAATGAACCATTGGATAAAGGAACTAATACGCACCAAAGTTCAACTTCTACTCAAGTTATCGTCACACACATAAACATTACTGACAGATAGAAAGGGTGCATATTTTGTTGAATGCAAGGAGCTCGTTCTGCTTGCTTCAATTATTTTTTTACCATTTTCAGTTGATGTTATTTATGTTTGTCTATTTGCAGGAAGACGTGGAGCTGTGGTGGCCCAACGGGTACGGTGAGCAGGTCCTGTATGACTTGCAAGTTTCCTTCTCCACCCATAACGACTTGCAAATTAAATTCACTGAAATGGCTTTCAGAACAGTGGAGCTTATTCAACAGCCATTGCCAGATAATACAACTGAAAAAGGTAAATTACGAGTCATTTTATAATTGTCAAGGCCGTCGGCCATTCACCTTTTCGAGGGTAGATGCATGTAATTGTTGATTTAAGTAATTATGTGAACTCAATTATTTAGGGATATGAACAAATTATTCATTTTTTAATTATGTCTTTTTTCATATTAATGTGTATGAAGGTATCAATGATTTGTGGAGTTCAACGCAAATAATGATTTTTACGTATCAGCTTGGTAGATTGTATAATAATCTATATTAGTTTTCAGTCTACAATTATTTTCTCGGTGTCCTAATTAACAACGACATTTTTCATTACAAATTTGAGGGCTCATCTACTCTACAAATTTATCAAAGCAATGTTTGGTGAGGAATAGTTGCATCTCAAAATGGTATTAAAAACTTTCTACTCCCTAAATAATATAAAAAAAAGATAAGAGCAGATTAATAAAAATTATATTAATCTTAAAACTATAAGGGGACAGAATGTGTTCACCAGGAACGTGTTTTGCCAGGAATCTCTGGTGAACGTATGGGAGACGGCAGTCAGTAGGATGGTCACTAAGCAGATAGGAGTCAGATTGCTGAGTATCAGTGAGGCTGAATCAAACTTAACTTGACGGACTGGAAGAGATCAATCCAAGAGGTGATAACAAGTTTTACTGTATTTAGAGTGAACGATGAAGAAACACTGCAATGAGAAAAGCAAGTTAAGAAGGGGGGAGGAAGCAAAGGAAGATGCAGGAGACCAGGTCTTTACTAATAATTAGATTTGCTCAGTAAATCCGTTGTTACCAACTTTATAAGACTCATTAAAGCAATTACTATTATAATGAAAGTGAAAATAATAAAAAATTAGAATTAAAATAAAATGCATGACCACAAAGCATGCATTATCATTTTTGTTTTAAGTTTAATCCTCGGACATATTAAACCTTCTTTTTTTGGCAAATGAACATTGGTATTAATCTTTATTTTTAATATTTGATTTTGCTCCAGGGCTTGGATTCCATTTTCGAATTAACGGGGTCGATATATACGCAAAAGGAAGTAACTGGATCCCTAGCGACATACTTCCGGAGAGATCTGCCAACCAAACAAGAATACGGTATCTATTGGAGAGTGCAGCTCTAGCTCACTTCAATATGCTAAGGGTTTGGGGAGGCGGCCTGTACGAATCTGAGTTCTTCTACAAGGTACGCAACATGACTTTAGCTTTTATTATAAGCTTATAATAATTTTTTTTATAATAATTAGCGGTCGGACTCCCGTCTATGGGGCATCAGTATGTAAAAAAATGACGTTAATTAAATAAATAAGGTTAAAAAAAAGGTTAAGTTAAATAAGGTTAATTGACCTTTAGTTATAAGCTTTAGTTGTGAGTGCCAAACATAACTACCGACAGATGAGTGCATATTTTCTTTTCTATCATGGACGATAGATTTTGGAATAATCTCTGTGGATTGATTAAAAATTAAAAAAAATAAAATAAAATCATAAATAATGTCAACATTTGGTACACCAAACTTAAAAGGCGATAGATTTTTTTTGGAGTTATCAATTTCAAAAACTAAATAATAGGTATGGTCAATTGTAAGGAAATCAAAAAGTAAAAACTCTTCAGTAATAATAAGATAACTTTACTTATACATAATAATAGCTAATGATAAAATTGACAGATTAATTTTATTTCTTGTATTATTTTATTTGATGATTATGAGATAAGTGGATGAGAGCAGGTGAAGACAAAGAGAAACGTAGAATAAAGTTTTGCCTGAGTTTTTGTATTTTACTTTGACTAATCTAGTCTTGGATCAAGCAACTGAGTTTAATTTGTTCCATTTTACAAACAAATGCCCTTGAGAAAGCACCAAGTTATACAAAACATAAAATTGGGCATACTTATCATTTGCAAAACTACCTTGCAATAATAATATTTAATTTATAAAATTATTTTTAGGAATGCGATCGCTTAGGAATAATGATATGGCAAGATCTGATGTTCGCTTGCAACATGTACCCCGCTACTAAAGAATTCCTTTCGTCTGTATCGGTAGAAATCACTCAGCAAATAAGAAGACTTCAGCATCATCCCAGTATTGTTTTATGGGCTGGAAATAATGAAAACGAAGTGGCCCTCGCTCAAAACTGGTAACACAACAATTTCTTTAGTTTTTACACAGTTTTATTGTGAGAAAATTAGAGAGTTTAAATAAGACGTAAAGTGGAATTAACGTCATACGTATTTCCCATGTCAAACTTTAATTTATAAAATTGTCGTACCGTGAAAACACGTGATACTTTAATATGTCACTGTTGTCGTATCACTTTTTTCCTTTTTTTTTTTTATACGTTATTTGCGTTAATTTTCTAAAATACGACAAATTTAAAACAAAACTGTCAAAAAACATAAATATAATGTGATTAGACGTATTCACTTCACTATGTCTTTTGTTAAGTATTACTTAAACTCAATTATGAAAACATAAGACATTTTGTGATGATGTTAAAATTAAAGTATCACGACAATCAAAAGTATGTCTTATTTAAACTCTTTATTATTATCCACATTTTAAAGTTTACTTTTTTATAATATACCTCAGACTGTACTAAAATATTCATTCCCCGATAAAATAACCTTGGATTGTATTGTTGCCTTGGCAACATCAGAAATTGTCTAAAAACCGATTAAAAAAATCTCAATGCTATCCCGTAAACAGTGGACCAAATTTCTTTAAATTTTTTCTCGGTTACCAGCTATGGGAAATGCAAACATTTCTGTAACACTTTTTACATTAGACAATTAAACAATCAAAATTAGTAACAAATTAAAAATGGTTTTCAATAATAAATTGAAGTTGATCTTTTGGTAAAATTTCAGGTACGATACAAAATCGCAGTTCGACCTGTTCAAAAGTGAATACATAGATCTCTACGTCAAAACAATCGGGCCGATAGTTACTTCACTCGACTCTTCCAGAACTTATCTCGAATCCAGTCCTTCAAACGGCATCGAATCGGTGAAAGAAGGCCACATTGCGTCCAACCCTCAGAGCTCCCTCTACGGAGACGGTAACACATTCTATTATTTTAATATCTAATAGATTCCCAAGTCTTATAGTTCAAAACTAATAATATGTTTAGTTCTGAAACAACCATTACCACAGGAAAAAATATTATTATGAAGTATTAAGAGTTGAGAGGGTGTTTGTGTTTTCTACATGGGGTATAAGTGTAGATGTCCAAATTCAAGGTTAAAATTGAACTATAAGGATGAATGTCTCAATGTGTTTTTATTTTCAAGTTTTACCGATGTTTTTGATTTCCCATGTTTCTCTCGACAAAATGCCTCATAGCTTCAACACTGATCAAGTTAAAAGCTGTGGTTAGTAGCATTCGCAAGTTTATAAAATTTCCTTAAAAAAATGTTTTAAATTTTAGTATGACTTTGAGTCCATCAGTATGTCTCTCTTGCTGATTCGGCAAAGTGTAAAACACACTCAAAATCTGTACATTTTTTTATGAGGTTTAATAAGACACGTTAGCCACCCAGACATGGTTTGTTGTTCGGCACCTACAGACCTAAATGCTTTCCAAGTCCGTTCTTCATAAGTCGATGCTATTGACTGTATTGTAAATGCCAATAAATATTGATAATGAATAAGGAAGTAGGGTTTTCTGAGACAATGAGCTCGATGACCAGCTGGTCCTTATAACTTCTTGATTTAATTAATAGACATTCGATAACACATCTTTCAAACCGTCTCAGTTTTGAACTGACTGTCTTTGGTAGATCACCCTGATTCATTTGTGAATTCAAGGTAATATTTTTTTGTGAAGCAAAATGTTGTTGCCTCCTTGTGATACTTTTCTGTTGGTAGTGAACATATGAGTTCACTACCAACTACTACTACTACTAGGTTTGAAACTGAAGTACTACTACTACTACAACTACTACTACTAGGTTTGAAACTGAAGTACTACTACTACTACAACTACTACTACTAGGTTTGAAACTGAAGTACTACTACTACTACAACTACTACTACTAGGTTTGAAACTGAAGTACTACTACTACTACAACTACTACTACAAGGTTTGAAACTGAAGTAGTGTGAAACACTGAACTCTTAGAGACGCAACAAAATGCACACCTGAACAAGACCTATTGGTATTTTCAGTCCGGAAAACAGTCAGGTGAGAAATAAGACAGTTTTGAAGGTGTGTTACTGTAGGAAAGTGTTAAATCTACGAAAGAATATTTTAAATAAAATGATTGTTTCAGTTCATTACTACAACTATGCTTCCAACATGTGGGACCCTGCTACGTATCCCAAGACGAGGTTTACATCTGAGTTCGGAGTGCAAGCTTTACCCAGCATACACACCCTCGAGGAAGTGGCGACCCCGGCCGACCTGGAAATCAACTCCAAGTGGATCACCTGGAGGCAACACCAGGCTAACGGTTTCCTATATCTACTTCTTCAAATACCCTATAATCTACCCGTACCCAAAAATTTGAAACAGTTTGTTTACTATTCTCAGGTAAGGAAAATAACATTTTCCGGGTATAATGAATAATTAAAATGTATACAAATTGTTACATTGATCTTCGTCGACAAATAGGCAAGCAACCCTCCAATTAAGGCTCTACCGCCCTTTGAGGTTAGGAAAAACGGTAAAATTAAAATTATACTGGTTCTAAGCAAGATATCAAAAATCTAATCACAGGCTTCATTCCTAATTTTAATTTTGCACAATTTGAGCCCCATTTCAACTTCCTATGATAAATAGTACAGGCGTCATTTTAATACGAGTTTTATCTTGTATTGAAATGGAGCCTGTACAATTTATCATAGCAAGTTGAAATAGGGCTCAAATTGTGCAGAATTAAAATTAGGAATGAAGCCTGTGATTAGATTTTTGATATCTTGCTTAGAACAAATAAAAATTTTAATTTAAATGATTTTTCTAACCTCAATTAAATGATTTTTCTAACCTCAAAGAGCGGTAGAGCCTTAAGATCTAGGACATACAATATGACGGCCGGAGTAATCATAATAGTGAGTTTGTAAAGACTGCATCCTGAAGCACCTACTTTACAGTAAAACCATAATGACTTAGGTTTGAGGTTTAGAGGAGCCGTTCCTAACCGGTAAATCAAGTTTTATACTATCAAGTGATGCTGTAGCGACTAATTTTAATTTACTTGTATGCTAGCTGTAATATTATGATACTACATGCACAATTTCCGTTAGATAAACCAAGCGATGTCAATCAAAACAGAGACTGAAACTTATAGAAGAATGAGAAGTGTTCTGTACGACACGGGTGAAGGGAACAACATGGGAGCACTCTACTGGCAACTAAACGATGTATGGCAGGCGCCCTCCTGGTCCTCTATCGGTAACTATCTTATGTAATCATACCTTAATCATAAGCTTTTTGACAGAGGATCAAAAAGCAAAATTGAACAGTACTGGCAAAAAGTAAAAATAATAGCTTATTACTTTATGACCCATTGAGTTGTCGAACGGGACTAAAATAAAAATAAAAAAATAATAATAATTAGCTATTACTTCATACATTCTCAAATTGTGCGTGAATGATTTGATATCCCTTGGTTAGTACTTCTCACCTTTTAGGTTTCTGTACAAAGTAAAAAAGAAACCTTATATAATGGCTCTGTCTGTCAGTTGGCTTGTTTCTATTCATAAACTACTATAGATAGAAACATGAAATTTGGCACACAAGTACATCTCGGCATTTTATACCACTGGATAAATTTTGGCGTTTCTACACTAAATATTTCCGGCCAATATGACAGGTAACTAAAAAAAAGTTTTTAGAAACCATGGCGTGCTATACATCAATTTAAAGGTCTTGAAGTGTAGAAAAAGAATATGCAACTATAACACTTAATATTTAAACTTAATCGTACAGAAACCCGCGATTATTGCCTCACGTACTTACGTGAAGCGTGCCTTACTTGTTTATTTTAATATACATTTTTATTGCTTAATCAATTCCTAAATTTGTTTGAACTGGTATTTAGTTGTAAATGCCCTTCGGCATAATTAGGCCATCCACAGAGTTAGTTTCAACTGCCGCATTTCTATGATTTAACTTGATGAAGGACTCTTACAATGTGATTGTACAATGATTTAAAGATTGTATATTATTGCAAGATGTTATTTGATTGCAGATTACAGCGGAAGGTGGAAGATGCTGCATTATTACGCAGTCAAGTTCTTCTCTCCGGTGTTGGTCACACTGTGGCTCACTCCGTACGATTGGATAACAGGTTACATTGTGTCTGACAAGCTTGAAACCATTCCCAGTGCTAAGCTCACTGTGTCAATTATGTCTACTAAAAGTTTTGTTCCGTTAAAATCCACCGTCGCTACAATTGACGTGGTAATTACTAGAAAATTAAACGATTCCATATGATTTAATCATAATAATATTTCTTTTTCGATAAAATACTTATAAGTAGGAAATGTCTTATTGATTGCAGATGAGGTGTAGAATTAAAAACAGTCACTATTTCATATTTGATACGTTTCGGCTTTTATAAAAACCATCTCCAGTGGTATATTGATTTATTTACTATAACAAAACAGTAAAATGTACAAAAATGAGTTACCCTAATAGAAAAATCTCAATAATATTAATCCTTAATTAAGTTGCTTATTTTTTATTTATTTTTTAATAATTATTGTTAAATTGTAATAAAATGTAATTTACTTGTTAAATTAAATAAAAGAAAACACGACAAAAAATTTAAAATGATTATACTTTTAATAATTAAAATGCAATTTTTAAGTTTTTGGTAGTACTCATACTACGGAACTTTTAAAATTTTAATTTAAATCAAATTATAATTACTATTTACAAAGGGAGACAGTCAGAGAAACGTTCCGTAGTATGAGTACTACCAAATACTTAAAAATTGAATTTCTAATTGATTGTACTAAGTACAGGTACTAATTGAGTACTTTATAATTACAAGCGTATTTCTCGGTCTAGTTCTATTGTCGTTTCTTGACTTCTAAGACTTGTGGCAAAATTTGAAAAAGCTTAATTCGGGATTAGATATCGATATTTGTCAAGTGAAAGTATTCTTCCGTGTAGCTTAACTGGCTAGAGCACCCGCACACTGGAAATGAGGGGGAGGTCCGTGGTTCGAATCCCGGCACAGAAGTCTATTTTTCTCTGACTGTCTCCCTTTGTAAATAGTAATTATAATTTGATTTAAAAAAAATAAATAATTAAAATGGTTTTGTAAATTACTGTTTGAAATTACTCTTTCAAATTAATAGAATTTTTTTTTTTTTTTCTCTCTTTCAAAGTTTAATTGTTATTCATTTCTGTTCCAGAAACCAAATCAAGGTATGGAGATTCTATCGGAAGATATCTCGGTAATCAAATCTAACTGTGAAGTTTCAAGAGAATGCTTCGTCCATGTCTCACTCAAAAATGTTTACGGAGAACAAATTGCTCCGGACAGTTTTCTGTTTCTTACAAAAGTTAAAAATATGGATTTGTCTTCACCAAATATCCAGGTTTTATTTTTACTATATTCATTTTTTTTTTTTAACCATAAATGTTAGACTTATTAAGTTAGTTATGGGGCGTAGAAATGTTGATTTGTTTTATAAATTGTGTTTTCATTTTGCTTGATTCACGAAAGAATCACAAAGTGCCTTGTTGAAGCATACGTTTATTTTTTAACTTTTTAATGTGAAGGTATCGTTATAAAAATTAAGTAGCAGGATTTTGAATGGAAAATTTACAGTCTATAAGATTAGAGTTGGCACAATCGAAGGCGGGAAACAACAATCGTGGTGGTAGTTTTGCGGTTATAAAAAGGGAAAATCGGTGTTGCCATGTTATATTTTTTGAGTAGAGCATTTTTTTTTCTGAAGTAGCATTCAACATGGGGGACCAATAAAATCGTTTCCCTCAAAATTTTCCCGCCTTTTGATTGTGCCAACTCTAATCTTTTAGACGGTAATATAATAGAATTATTATCTTTAATTAAAATAAAAAATAGCATTTTTTTTAATTTTCCACATAATAAGTAACTAACAGTATTTAATTCATTAACTAACATTCTATGTCAACGGTAGTTAATTAACATTCTAGGTCAGTTTAGATTGGGGAGGGGGGGGGGAAGCATTTGTAGTGGTAACAAGAAAAGAAAACTACTTATTTCAA
>KZ652251.1:6490-18689 GCA_001010745.2 Gerris buenoi
TGGGTATATTTTGATTTTTTCCCCCTATAAGGAATGCAAATTTAAAAAAAAGCCTGTATATATTTGTATTCTTCTCTTCAGCAGCTTTCATTTGATACCCCACTCAAAAATTTAAAAAATGTAAATTTTTGAGTTTACCACATTTTTTTGATTTGCGCATGCGCAAATCTAATTATGGACTTTTGTATATTTTTCCTGTGGTTGGGTCAAAAAGTTGCACCAGTGTTCCAAATTGCAGCATTGAACGGTTCGGGCCCTATGAACCAAAGAGCGACGGACGGACGGACACATCACCCTCGGCATAAGGGTTTTGATAAGTATCTACAAAACCCTAAAAACAAAACAACACGGCAGTATGGTAGTAAATAATAGTAAATGAACTTAACAAACTAAATTGTTCAACTAAAATATCAATGAAATTAATGTTACAAAAATAAATACTATATGGTACAATGCTGTCACAAATTACAAAGTATTTATTTTTTTAAATTTAATTAATCTGATGGACAAGTATTTTGGAAGATGACAAGACAGGAAAAAAGAAATATACATTCAGAATAATTTAAGACAGCAGACAAAATTTAATATAAAACAAAAATTAAAACAGTGTAAAAAATATAATCAATTTAACAAATCAACAAATTTCAAAGAGTTTCNTAACGTTTCAATTTTCTCTCCACACGTATTTAATTCTTCTGTTACATTTAATAAATCGCACGAAATAAAAGATTTCCCTTGTTTTTCTAATTTTAGTAGTCGTCTAATATTTTTCCTCAATTGATCGACTGTTAAATTTTCTAGGTCGCAAAAACCTCTAATTAACAGTTCATATTCTAGTTCGTCCCTGTCTAGACGATTTACCATAATACTGGGTAACGGCATTTTGTATTAGACCCGATAACAATTAAATAAAAAAATATAATTAAATTTCTTAAGCAGAAACAAATATATATACCTACATATATTAACAATAATAACTCCAAAAACATTAACTATGCCGGATATTATTGTATAACAATTATGAATCGTAGATAATGATTTAAAAAGATTAGACAGCAATCTCATTTGTAAAAAAATAAAAATAAACAAAGCATGAAATTTATGAATGACAAGATAAAAAAATCACAGGGAAGTACTTGCCCCAAGTACTTTTTAGGGTTTTGTAGATGAATTAGCACACCCGTTATGTAATCATGATTTTTTTGTCTTCGATCCAAAAGGGTTCCGGGTTCGATCCCCCGGGGGGTCACAATGTTTTTTATCGGTATTAACNTGCTAAAATTGCCATTTTTTACAAAATAATAAAAAACATAAATAATAAAGTAAAATAAAGAACAACTGTTGGTCTCCAACACTTACAAAAGTTAAAGAGACGTCAACAAGGATTTTCAAGTTCTTTTGACATATCACATGAAATTGACAATACTTCTCAAATTAATTTATTGCCTGAACAAACAAATATTAGAGTGAAGTCGGTAGACCAACCTGAAGGACACACCTTCACAAATGAGCAAATCATTTTAGACTCAATAATTCCATCTACATTAACTAGCATAAACGATCAAAGAATAATTGATCACAATTTAAATAATCAACAAAATGTTGATAACAACTTAACTAATCAACAAAATGTTGACCCAACTTTGATCCAACAGAGTGTTGGACCTAATCAAATGATTCAAGGGAATCAGACCCAAGAGAGTGTTAGACCCAATTATTTGATTCTAACATATCAAAATACAATACCACAACAAAATGTAGGGTATCATCAAATTAATTATAATGTTCCGGTAAAATTACCTAAACTACAAATTAAAAAGTTCAACGGTTTAGATATGACTGTCTGGAGAGAATTTTGGGATGCATTCAATTCCTCAATTCACTCAAATAATAATTTAANCCTTTTTAGGTTTAGGTGACGTTGTGTTTGACCGTCGCCTTTTCTTACGATGAGCTCCCGTCATCTCGTTATTATTAGTAAGATAATAAAAAGTCTGTTTACCTTGTCTTGGCTGGAGTTTATTGTTGTTATAAAGAGGGCGACCTGGTGAACCCTGTTTCGACAGTGTCTTTCTTTATATTAACTATTCACAGAAAAACCGAATTAAAATAATAATTAAAAACACTTCTAAGAAAAATAAAAATACTTCTTTGATAAAATGAATAACGATAATAAAACGAAAGTAAGAATCTCTATAATAAAAATACGAAATTGTAAATAATATGACGTATTTGATTAGTAAAGGACCGTTGGAACGAGAGCCGATGTTATCGCTTCGAACTCTGGTTAGCAACTGCATTCAGATCTGACTATTTTTTAAAACAATTCTAATGGTACATTAGTGAACAATGAAATCACATCAATTGAGATCATAATTTCATCAGGATGGATGCGTATATCGGAAAGTTTGCATTTAAGTTGTTGGGCGTTGGATATATCGTAAGGATTGTTGTTATTGAGGGGGGTAAGGTAAGGGTTACAAAATTTGGCCAGCTTTTCTAAGGGGGGGTTAATTTGACTAATGATAGGTCTTAAAGGTAGATTAGGCTTATGGGTTTTAATGAGACCATAAATCCTAGGACAGTAAGTATTATTGGCATTCAAAAAGGTCTTCTTTTGTTTACTAATAAACTTATTTTCAGAAAGTTTGTTTAATAGAGCTTTATATTGTTTTTTAATATTGTCTTTGGGGTCTGATCTAAGACGTCAGTAGGTCAGTTCATCGTTGAGGAGCTCTTCCATTTTGGATTGGTACAGGTCTTTTTCCAAATTCTTATCACAATGCGTTCTAATACTGGTTTTATTATCTTCCAGTGTTAAGCATTTTGGCATATACCTGCTTTAAACTCAACGTACAATAGGTGGACAATTTCGAAATATATAACTTTAATAATAATACAATTATATGTTACCTTTATACACGCTTATACAGCTTACTAATGACCACACCATACTCGCTTCGGCACAATGTACAAATGTATGATGTGTGAAGTAGCTGGAACTCTCCACTACGGTGCATAAAAAGGGATTAAAAGATGGCCTAATTTCAAGGTTCGAACAAGTGGTTCGTCCTACCCGTTCTAGTAGGAAGTACTAGACTACTACTACTACTACTGCTACCTTTTTACAACTGATAGAGTAGAGTTAGGGGCTTCGTATCCAAACTTACTACGAAAATCCCTCTAATTTTATGTAAAGGTACAAAATAATTGTAATATAACACCAAGAAAGCCTAATTGTCTTAGATAAAAAAGGGGTTTTTATTAATAATTAGAATAATGAAGATAACTTATAAAATTGACCTGGTGTCTTGTTGTATAGTGCGGTGAAGTATTCGAGTCCGTTTACAAGATTTTTGTCAGACATGCAGAGAAGGACTGGAACTAGACTATGGATACAGAATCAGTTCATGTGACCGGGCGAACGTGAACGTATCAAATTGGATTTTCACTGATAAAAATAAATATTTCCACTGAGTATCCTCTAAAGATTTTGATGACTGACACCGACAAAAAAACATACCAAAGTGAAATTAATATAAAGGATTTAAAAAGGGAATATAATATAAATATATAAGAAATAAATACATATATCACTCATTTTTAATAATGATTAACAAGACAAAAACAGATAAAAATATTGGTACGATAAACTAGAACCGCAAGTAGTAGTAGTAGTAGTAGTAGTAGTAGTAGTAGTAGTAAGGGGGTGCCGCTTTATAACAATAATAAAGCTAAACAAGTAAGGCGCGCTTCACATAACTACGTGAGGCGATAATCACCGGTTTCTGTACGATTGAGTTAAAATTATTAATACATAGTTGTATATTCTTTTTCTACACTTCAAGACCTTTAAATTGATATAAAACATGTGATGGTGAATAAAAACTTTTTTTAATTGCCCGCCATATTGGCTGCCATCTTAAAAATATTTAGTGTGAAATTTTGATGATTGCATATTCTTTTACTACAATTCAAGACCTTTAAATTGATGTATGACATGTCATGTTGACTAATAACTTTTTTTTTAGTCGCTCGCCATATTGAAAATATTAAGTGTGAAAACTCCAATAAGTGTACAGTTGTCACAAATGCCTAGATGTGCTATATTCTGTATGCCAAATTTCAAGATCCTAGCCATATTAGTTTATGAATTGAATCATACCAACGAACAGTCAGACAAACAGAGCCGTTATAATATACCATATATTATTTTTATGGTTTCTTTTCGTACTTCGACAGAATTTGAGAGAAACCTAAAACTAGTAAAATTAACTATAACTTACTTAAAAAGTCATTTATTTTGAGGCATTTAAAATTTACAAAATAATATTAACTAATAAATTAAAATGATTAATAATAAATTAAATAATTTTAATAATTGGCTGGATATTTTTATATCTCTATCTCCTTTATTATTTAATAATTTTTGCTTACGAATTACCGGAGGTAACGGTAAATTTGAAGATCGAATATTTCTTATATCTCTATTTAAAAAGAACAAAAAGAGAAATCTGTTTAGACACCAAAACCAGGGATCATTTTTGGTTCCTTGTTTGTCCGTCAGTCTGTCACTCAATTTTTGCGAACCAACATATCCTAAAAACAACTCGTCCCATTTTAATGAAATTTGGATCACAATTAGCACGTTTTTGGTGCCCATATAAGTTTTAACCTTCTGCGTCCATTTGTTTCGTTTCCAAATGTGCTCAAACATACATTTATTTACACCACACCTATTCCTTAAAATAACCTCTTATATTCAGAAATGTAGATGGTTGGTCGAAAGTAGAAACCAGATTAATTTCAACCTTCTACGCCCTTTAAATTTTGCTAAATTGTAACTTTAATTCATGTAAAAAATTAATATATTTTTTGCAGATTTGATAAACGGGGGAAAAATTTAATAAAGTTGATAAATAATAGGTTTTTAAATCATAAAACCATTAAACTAAACGAAATAGGACGCTAGGAAGCTATGTGCCTAATTGGCAGACTACTAAAAAAATTTCTACTTTAAAAATGCTATCCCATTATCTCAGCACCAAAATGTCAATTCATATCAAATTCTAATTTAACATATTTTTTAGAACTGTACGGTTCGATTAGTATATTAAATAATAGTTCTACTTAATAACCTTCAGCCGAGTTCATGTTTAATTTTACAATTGTTGCAAGTTTCAAAATGGATTGGATTATCCCTGACTTAACATTTTTAAGCTAAAGTTAAAAATTAATACCAGAGATAGAATGAGGTTTGCGATAGTAAAATAAGAGAAATTCACCTCAGAGGTAAATTGGAATTGGGAAAATGTACAATTGTGTATTTTATATATTCAAGTGCTGTTTGGGTAAAAGATAAAACCTGATTAAATAGAAATACTCGAAGAGAAAATACACCACATCACTACTCAGCCACCACCACATTTATTAATTACTAGCTGGATATCCGTAATTCGCTACGGAGTGTTATTTTAATTTTGATAAGTTTATTAACTACCATCAAGAAACATTTAAATTATTTTACTATGCGAGAATATCTAGATTCTATTTCTATTCCTCCCACTTATACCCCCTTCTCTTTGATAAGATAAATTGAAAATATCCCAAATTTACCCCCCTCCTAAATGTAAATATGACAAAACTGTACATAATAAAATTAGTGTGATCTTAAAGAGATTTTCAACGATATTCATCATGAAGGGCATTCATTTCTTTGACCCCGTATTCATTGCTTGTACCCCGTACCCCTGTTTACCAAAATTTAAATTTCAAAAATTCCCGTAGACAGTGATTTTCCCCTTGCTTTGAAGGTCAAGTGTGCAAATTTTCATTGAGATTGGACTAAAACTGTAAATTTGTATAGGGAACATACACATATTGTAATGCAATTATGTTTAACTCGAAGTTACAAAGTTTTACAAGTTACGTTGCGTGCGAACGCTTGGGCGAATAACTTTGTCCCTGATGTCTGAAACAAATTTCTATCTTGGAATTATTAAAATCTGTGTCATAAAAATTTTAGTCGTCGCCAAAAGGGAACACTTTGCTTCCGTTAAACTCTGAAGCAATATCAATGCAGAAGCACCGGCCAGGGTCAAAAAGCAAGGGGAATTAAAATGTAAACGACAGTTGAGAAAAATGTATAGGTTGCACTAAAAAAAGTAACCATGAAATGCCCCACATATCAAGTCGTAATGTCCTTGTATGGATTTTGAACTATTCCTGTCATTGACTAGAAATTCAAGATTATATTAAGCTTACAGGTACTATTTAACTCCGTACACTTGAATTCGTAATTTAGCAATAAATTGATTTAGAAGAATACAAGCATAAATCATTTAATATATTACAGTCAAATTTTGCACCTGACACTGTAATAAGCATTCCAATATAAATATATATTTGATAAAATTATATAGGATAAAATATATATAAGATAAACGCATTAGTACTTCTCGCTTAGTTCTTAAATTTAAACGGAAGCAATTTGAAAATTGTATCATTGTATTTTGAATTTCATCTTGTATAAACGAGTGAATATTTTATGTATTGCTCGCGGGTTCAGTCTGTAAACCCAGTTTTGATGCAACCCTCCTAATAACACAATTACATAAATTATACATCTTTCGGAATCTATCAATATTTTACACAGGGTAAAATTATATTCTAGACAAGATTTGAACTCTGCTTTAACAGCGACAAAATATTCAACCAAATGATCTTGATTAGGAATTTTAAAGCAAAACGTGGATAGCATTTATCTCAGATAATATTATTATTTTCTTTTTAGAGTTTTGTAGATACTTCTCAAAACCCTTATGCCGAGGGTGATAAGTCCGTCTTTCCTTCGCTCTTTAGTTCATAGGGCTTATCAGCTAAAGCACTTAAATTTGAAACACTGGTGCAACTTTTTTACCCAACCGCCGGAAAAATATACACAAGTTAAAAATTGCCTCATGAAATAGATGAGGTTAGAATTTTTTCCCGTCCGAAAATTCCAATTTTTTAATTTGACGCTTACGTTTACGCGAGCGTTACGCGTGAACGCTTGGGCGGATAATGTTGTCCAACGAACTTGTCTTGGGCATTGGTAAAATAAACATCTGTACCAAATTTCAACTAAGTCGGTTAACTTTTACACAAGTTATCGCCATCGGTAAATTTCGTGACGGATTTTGCGTGACGATATGACGGTGATTTTGGTAATTTTTTTCGGATTCACTCCCAGGCCCAGAACGTGCCATAAGGAACTTCGTTCCAAAAGTCCGTGAGTTGTTTACTTCTTTATTTTTTTCAAAGCTTTCACTCCGGGAGCCTGAGCTTCATCAGTGATAAGAGCAATGATTAGAACGAAAATTATAGATTTTAAAATGACATGAATAAAATAAATTTAAGAAAAATAGCAATAACATATTTTTACCAGCCGACACCACCATATCATCGCCCGACCCCTTTTAAAATATTGAAATTAGAGGCCGAGCGCTGATGCTGTTGTCGGCTGATAAAAATATGAAATATTTTTAATCAAGTTCCCAGCTCTCGAGAATGAAAGTCTTACCAAATAATGTGTGTAACATTTTTCAAAATTCTTACACACATTATTTGGTAAGACTTTTACACACACTAAATGACTTTTATTCCAACCAACTCCTTCACTCTTTTCTATACGTTCTACTCTACAAGTCCGCCCAAGAAAAACTCTTCGATTAGCAGATTTATGTTATTTTTTTCTTAAGGAACATAATGCTTCCCTCCCTTTGTTCGCGACCTACCCACTAGCCACTTCTCGATACAAATCTTTACATGAATCAATTTCCCATCATCCTAATCCTTTAATCCACAACCTAACATCATCATTTATGCTTAGTAACCCTCCTTTGACCCCTAATAGGCAGTGGACCCGTGACCTATTAATTAACATCAATTAAAAAAAATATAATATTCATGTATAATACTGTGAGTTCTGCCAATGGACAGTTTCACACATCATATGAAACAATTCAATATAAACTAATGTCATCTTTATTGCTTATAACATGTAGTTTATGCAGTCACAATATTCAAATAAATGTAATTTATATTATAAGTAAACCCTAAAACTTGGATGCAAGTGCTTCCCTGTTATATTTTATTTTTATTTTAGTTTTAAATATTTCCAATTTTTCTATTTGCTTAAGTTCATTTGGTAATTTATAAAACAATACTATTCCACAATAAGATCAGAGTCTTTGGGCATATAGGTTCTGAGAGCAGGTACTACTTAGTGACTTCTGATTAGACCTTTAGTAATTATGGCATGGTCTTTTCTTTCTAAGATATATGTTTTCCTTTCTGAAGGTGGGATAAACATATATAGACAACTCATACACAATGTGTTGTCTTTATTGGTACATGCTAACACAACACTGTCGATGATTTACAATTTCGAAACGCATTTGTTAATTATAATATAAAAGTTTGGTGACAATATTGCTGTGTTACTTTCTGTTAACATCTCTATTCATAATAATTATGAAGTGGTACCAGAAAATTTCTATACTGTCCGACACATTTTTTTTTTTCCTCTCCTCTCTCTCCTACTTTGGCGTTCTGGGGATACGGAATGCAAGAGGAAAGAGGCTAGTAGAATGGGTACAGGCTCAGAATATGTATATTATGAACACCATCATTCGGAAAGAGAAGGACCAAAGATGGACATGGGTAAGTCCAGATGGTAAAACAAAGAACAAGATAGACTTTATAATAACAAATAAGAGAGACCTTGTCATTGATACTGGTGCCTCAGATATGATATGTATTGGAAGTGATCATCGCCCTGTGTATGCAACACTAAACATAAAAAGGAAAAAATGGAATAAAACTACCAAGAAGATAAGACCTAGCTCAAGACAGCTTATTGATAATGAGGATGAAAAGAAAATAGAAAGGAAGTTAAACCTTAAAAGCAAGGATAGAAGATGCGACCTCTCCAGTCTTGACGAAACCATAATTGAGATCCTAGTAAACACAGCCAAGGAAATATACAACCGGGGAGAGGAGAAGAAGAACAAACTACCGGCAGAAATATCAAAGCTTATGAAAAAGAGAAGGAGAATGAAGAGGACCGGAGTTGGCAGAATTGAATTTTCAGAAATATCTAAACTAATTAGAAATAAAATACAACAGTGGAAAAATGAAAAGGAAATTGAAAAGGTGATACAAGAGGGATCAAGTTTGAAAAAAATCATAAGATCACAACAGCTAGGAACGAAAAGGATAATAGCGATGAGGGACAAAGACGGAGAAGTGAAAAGAGATGTAAACGATGTACTGAAAATAATATGCGATTTCTATAAAACTTTACACAGAAGTGAGGAAACAATGTCCACTAATCTGAAGCAAGGTCAGTGTAAGAAAGCAGATATACTTGAGGATGATATCAAAATACAAGTCGAGGAAGTAGAATTCGTAATCAAATCTCTAAAAGACGGAAAAGCAGGTGGTGAAGACAGTGTTATAAATGAATACCTTAAGGCAGGAGGAGACACAATAGCGAGAGAACTACAGTACCTGTATAGTGAGTGTTTGAAAAATCGAAGCATCCCCAAGGCATGGCTTACTTCGAAAATGCTACTATTATTTAAAAAAGGAGACAAAAAAAGAAATTAAGAACTATCGACCAATTAACCTCCTTTCCGTTAGCTACAAGGTGTTTATGGCAGTATTAAAACGGAGGATAGAGAGGAAACTGGACGAAGAAATAGAAAGTGACCAAATTGGTTTTAAAAAGAACTTCTCAACTCTGGACGGAATACTGTTAGTAAAGCAGTTGATATTTAAAGCAAACCAGTATAACTTCCCCTTGTGCCTACTTTTTATAGACTATGAAAAAGCTTTTGATAGTGTGTCCACAGAGGCAATACTAAAAACGATAGAGTCCTTAAACATAGAAAAAAGCTACTACAAAATCCTAGAGTACATCTATACCAATGCAAAAATGAAAATAAGATACCAAGGAAAAAAGGCGCAAATAAGTCTGAACAGCGGTTTGAGGCAGGGAGACGTACCATCAGGAAAATTGTTTAACCTAGTGTTGGAGACGTGCATGAGAAACCTAAAATGGGAAGAGAAAGGCTTAAAAGTAAATGGCAGATACTTGAGTAGAATTAAATTTGTAGATGACATTGTCTTATTAAGTAATTCAGTATCGGAGATTCAGCAAATGTACAACGAGTTAAGCAATGAATCAAGAAAAATCGGGCTAAAAATAAACACAAGTAAGACTAAAAGCATGATGGTTAACATAGATGGTAAAATAAAAGTAGACAATGAAGAACTAGAAAACGTAACCCAATTTACCTACCTAGGCAGAATTCTAACTGCAGATGATAACGATGACATAGAGATATCTTCGAGAATAACTAAAGCTTGGCACGCGTATAACAAGTATAGAAGACTATTCAGATTAGAGGTAAAAAACGAGGAAAAGAGTAAGTTATGGAACTGTGTAGTACTCCCAGTGTTGACATATGGGGCAGAAACATGGGCTATGTCAAAGTCCAAACTTCAAAGGATAAGAGTAAATGTAAGAAATATGCAAAGAAGTATGCTGAAAGAGAGAAGATCAGATAGAAAAAGCAAAGAATGGCTTCGAATAAATTCAAGATTAGAAGATATCGGAGTGATAATAGCAAAACGAAAATGGCAGTGGGCAGGACACATAGCCAGGACTGAAGATGATAGATGGACGAGACCAATAATAGAGTAGTGCCCTAGAGAGTACAGAAGAAGGAGGGGAAGACCAGGAGTGAAATGGGAGGACGACTTCAAAAACATCTGTGGAGGAGCGACTTGGATGAGAGTTGCCAGACAAAGAACAGAGTGGAAAAGGATGTCCCAGGTCTTCTGTCAAGTATGGCTCCCACCGGAATAAGTTACTATCACTATAGAAATCTAAATAAGTATGTATGAATAAAAGTGTAAATGTGAATTTGAATTGGAAAAGAGAGAATTGTGAACTCAATCCTCTATGAGGTACCACAGCTGAAGCTGATTTGAATGAGTAAATGAACCGTAATTATAAAATTGAAGATGGATAAATTTGCAAATAACTGGTATGATGATGATGATGACCAGAAAATCTAATCTAACCATTTATTAGTAAGGGTTTTATTGGTTTAATAATCCGGAAAACCGATTTAAGAATTTATTTACATATCTCATTGTTATTGCAGTCCTGGTTCAACGATGAATGCAATTTCATAATGAGGTCAACCACAAAAGAGCAAATAACATTATTTGCGCAGATAGTATTGTATACTTTTATATTTTCCATTACAGTGGATGTTTTATTTTAGTTTTCCTTCTTTCAATCTGAAATAAATTAAGCTTGTAATACGGGGTCGAACTATCTCGCTATATTTACATAGTAAAGCCTCACCTAAGGCTAGAGATCAGTGATACAGCCCGAACCCTCGAAGAGAAGAAAATAATAAATATATTTACTGTAAAATGTAGAAAACTAAGTTAAAACATTTTTTTTTTATTAAAAAATCGATAATCGGTTAAGATAAGTACAAAATAATAATAAATTTCTCCCTAAAAAAAATAACTTAGTTGCTTCAATATTATGATGGTTTCGTTAGTATTTAAATTAAAAAAAAAAATGTAAATATAAAATAGAACTAGCAGAAAAAAACTTGAATTTTCGGCAAACAAAATATTACTTAATGTAGTCTCGAAGTTAAGCCTATTTTGCAGTAAAGTCGATACCCTGTGGTGGAACCTCAGTCCTATGTGGTCATCACCTAATATTTAGGTCTAACATATAGGGGGATACCACAACATAAAAAAAGCCTCTAAGCCTCTAATTCATCTTATTTTTATTTTTTTATTTTTTAAAGATTACAAACCCGTGATTACATAGGTTTTAAATGATATTTATTGAAAATATTTGTGCAATAATTTTTAAACTAACTTTTCTCGTATACATAAACATAAATTACCTTTTAGTGTGTTTTTAGGGTCCGTAGGCAAAACCAAGGACCCTTATATTTTCCTGCGTGTGTCTGTCTGTCCGTCCGTCCGTCTGTCGCCTGCTCTCACGGTGGCACCATTCGTCCGATCACTTTGAAATTTGGCATTTATGTGTACAATAGTACTTATCCACAGAAATATAGCGAATTAATTTTTTTTTTTTTTTTTTTTTTTTTTTTTT
>KZ652251.1:24865-68268 GCA_001010745.2 Gerris buenoi
ATATATATATATAACACTTAACCGTGGTTCCCCAAATGGGTTGGAGTTGGTCGCCACTACGTTTTCTATTTTTTTAACACAATATTTAATTATGAAAAAGAAATAATTTAACAAATCATTCAATGCCAAATCTAGCTAGTAAATAATTTAACAACTTAACACTAGTTAATAAATATTAAAATTAAAATCTAACAATAAAATTAGTTAATAAATAATTTAATATATTTTTTATTTTACTTCTCCTTATTGTTATATAAACTTACTTACATTTACTTCTTGAACAAAATTATTTTTATTTAATTAAGAAATTAGATTTTTGATCTTATACTTTTCCCTTTGCCTAACTTCGCAGTACATGTCGTCTCTTCTACATTCCTGTCTGTCCTGGGCGACACTTTGCCAGGCCTCTCTTCCACTCCACAACTCCACATACCTTGTTAAACTCTTCGTTCCATCAAGTTTTCGGTCTTCTTTTTTGTCGGGTAGAACTGCAATGCTTTTTTTGTCAATCGGTTATCCACACTTTTGGCCATGGGCCCTGACCATTTCCGTTTTCTTTGGGGGATAGAATGTTCTAGAAATTTCAAAATATTTATAAGCAGAACTTATTTTTGTTAGCATAATATATGTTCTAAGGAATGGTTCGGCCAATACGCTCTATTTATTCTACTGCCTTTGATTTACCCATTAACCAAATTTCAATGTACTAGATCAAATGGTTTTAAAGATATTCAAATTTCCGCCGTCTTGAATTAAAATTCCCAATTTTAGTAATTTAGATAAGAAAGGGAATTTATCTGTTTTTTTTTTTTTTTTTTTTTTTTTTTTAATAAATAAAATACGTGTGTTGTAACCCGTTAGCAGAAAAAACTTTTAATCATTGAAGCGAGCATCTTGCAATAAATTTGTATTGGATATTGAGAAGAAAAGAGTTAATGATGGTGGATAGTTTAAGAAGATGGTTGTAGTAGAGTGAGGGAACAGTATTATTCCCTAGCCCCCCACTTTTACTCCTTTTAAAATATTATAAAATATATCACTTCACTAAACAAAAACTTATGATTGTATTGGGTTGAAGTTTTACATGCCTGTTTCAATTTTACTTTGGACGATGTGTATGAAGTTCTGTTAAAATCGTTACGAATGTAAGGTATCGGCAAAAATCTCGTTTTCTCTATTTTAAACGTTTAGGCCCACTTTAATAAATTTAGCGATCTTTAACACTTGATTGGGGTGATGGTGTTGGTTTTACTAAAAATAAGTATTTAATTAAGTTGTCAGGCTTTGAATACATGAAGTTAGAATTTTTTTCTGTCCTAAAATTCCAATTTTTTATTTGAAGCTTACTTTTTTACGCGAAATATCGTTGGGTGGATAACGTTGTCCAACGAACTCGTCCTGGGAATTGGAATAATAAACATGTATACTGTATACCAAATTTCAACTAAATCGGCCTTTTTTTACTTAAGGTATCATCAGTGGTCGATTTCGTGATGGTCGGTTTTATGACTGGACAATATTTATCTTGTATCTATTTTTATTATATCTCTTTCTTATAATTTATTTAAATTATACTTTATAAAGTAAGTGTGTGAAGCTGGATTTTCCTCCTAGCCCCGGGTCTGGAGCGTGCTGCCACCTGGTAGCGGAATTGTGAAGTACGGCTTGGATCCGACGGGAGCATCTACATTCTCTTCCTTCCGCCGCGAGACGTGAGACAGAGTGCAGTACCGCTTAAACCACGGCTATCGTTAAACCGCATTTATTAATCCCCGCATAATTATTAATTATTTTTATTTTATCGTTCATTATTATTATATGTGCATCAACTCCGACATCTTACAAGCTTTTCCCGGACATCCAACACACCGCCGCTGCAGTATCAGGTTAGATTTACTTACCGCTTACTTATATATCTTTTCTGTATTTCATTTTATCTTCTATCTGTTTAAAACCAATATATATTATACCATACAGTCCATTTCCCTCTCTATGCCTAAATCAAATTTCCAACCAGCAAAATTGGATACCTCCCTTACCTCCTAAAAGTTTAGGAAAAGGTGGTCCAATGACTGTCGTTTTATTCGGATTCACTTCCGGGCTTTAGTCGCTGTAACGTGCCATAAGGAACTTCGTTCCATTTAATCTTCAATTTAAAAGTCAGATTGATTTTGGTAAATATATTTAAACTTATTTTTTTCATACGGTAGGAATAAACTAGAAGGGGCAGTTAGTTCCCATCGATAACATTATAAAATAACTTCTTTTATTTAAAACTAATAAATGTCGAAAATATTGTTGTCCTCCGCCCCCCCCCCCTCCTGTTATCAATAGATGATTATGTAGAGGTTGAAGTGTTATTTTAGATAGAGAGATAGTTTTACGGTAGTCACGTAGGGTTGGTTTGGCCCGAGTCGAGCTGTCATCTGCCGTTAAGATACAGTAGGAGTTGCCGGTCTAAAGGAGGAACTGCGGCTTAGTATCGTGTTCATTATTATTCACAGAGGGTTTTCCTTCACTAACCCCCGGGCCACCTTCCACCAGCGACTTGAACAATCATCTCCCCTTTAGTATTTCGTCTCCAGTCACAGGCTTCCAATTGGAACAAGTACCACGCTGCAGCCGGAAAAATAGGAGAGAAAAAAACGTCACAATAATTGAGCGAAAAAACGAAAAAAAAAAAAAAAAAAAAATCAAGATCCATATCTTATCACTTTATTCTTATCTTTCTCGTAAATTATTTTTTCTTCTCTTATTTATTTTTTCTTTACAAATTCAATTTTGAAATCCTCAGTTTTGAAAAGGAACGAGAATACAATGGAGAGGGTATAGGAAATGAACTTGTATTGAATGGAAACGAATTCATGAATGTTTTTTTATAAAAAAAAGTTCTTTTACTCATACTCTAGATAATTCATAAAAATAAATAAATGACAGCGTAAAATAAAATTTACAAATATTTGTCGGTGTATAGAAAACGTACTTTACTTATTAAAAGCCTCGTCCAGTCTGCCGAACCAAACAGAGTAAACGAACCAAGCATTGGTCTCTGCGCATGACCCCCTAAGATACGCAGGCGCACTTTAGGCTGGGCATGCGCAGAGACCAATACTCGGCTCGTTTCCTCTGTTCGGTTCGGCAGTCTGTACGAGGCTTTAGTCAAAGTATAAAATAGGTTAATTTCTAATTATTATTGATTTTATTAAAAGTAAAAATCATTAAGAATATATATAGTACAGTAAAATTAGGCTCAAACCCAAACATCCAAAAAAAAAAGTTCTACCCAACGCCAAATCGTTCTATGCCCTCCTCGTAGTAAGTGATAAAAAGTTGCACGACTTGCAGCGTCGGGTTTGGCGGGGAGGAGGGAGGAAAGGGGGTGAAAGGGTATTTTTAATAGTTTTTCGCAAATATCTCGAAAACTATGAGGTTTAGCGCTAACTTTGTTGTATACAAAATGAATCTACTTAAAATGTTGAACAGAAATGGACTTATGCATTTTTTTGTTAAAGTTAACGATTACGGAGTTATGAAGCTGTGAAAAAAGTACTATATTCCATTTTCCTTGAAACGTTTTGGAAAGATTTTTTTTTATTACACTTAGGGTGGTGAGCCTAAATTTGCAGCTTCGAAATGACTGTTCGAAAATTGGCAGTTTTTTCCTAAAAAATTTAAATTTTAAATATTGCTCTTGTTTCGATCCTAATATCGGCATAAAACCGCTCACTTACGAGAAAAGCCATAAGAAACGAAGTTTTAGTAAATTTATTTGGCTTTCAGACAAGCACAAAATGAAACCTGTAGACGAAATAGTTCTCCTGCAATCGTAAAAAAATCTAAATTTTATGTTTTAAAAAATTAGCCTAAACCATTTCCAAAAATAATTTTCGGGCATTTGATGGAAGAAAAATGTGTGGAATCATGTTTTAAGGTGGAAAAGTGTAATTAAGACCAAGTATTTACATTTAAAAGTTCCAAGCAAAATATAAAATTGTGATATGTTTACCCTTCATAACTCCGTAATCCTTAACTTTAGCACAAAAATGCATAAGACTATTTCTGTTCCAAGTTTAAATAGATTAATTTTGTATACAACAAAGTTAGCACTAAACCTCATAATTTTCGAGATATGAGCGAAAAACGATTAAAAATACCTTTTCACTCCCCTTTCCTCCCCCCTCCCCACCAAACCCGACGCTGCAAGTCGTGCAACTTTTTATGACTTACTACGAGGAGGGTATAAAACAATTTGGCGTGGGGTAGAACTTTGTTTTTGGATGTTTCGGTTTGGACAATTTTTGAGCTAATTTTACTGTACTAATATTTTATGTAATAAATTATTAATTATGTGTAGAGTTATCACTTAAGGATCTATGTAATACGCACAAAGAACTTTGTTTGTATAAAGCTCTGATTTTCTAGAAAAACGTTGCTGTCATTTAGCGGCCGTAATCTTGATGCCTTTATTTTGACTGTCATGGCGGTGAAACAGTTTTCCTTGTAGTGTTGAACATTTTATGCAATAAAATGAGTACAAACTATACATATTAAATTAAAAATAATAACACGGCATCAAAACTTTAGAAAAAATGTTTTACCATATCTGGCGATCGTGCAGGCTAAGAAATTGGCCCCCTCTTCCTATCCATCCATTTGGAAATTGTGCATTTAGAAAATATTGGCAATTCACCACCGGGAAAGCCCTGGGGTTTCAGCGGATTTATTTAATTTTTTCTCGATAATGAAGAATTTCCGGACATTTGTTTATTAATGTCCGATTCTGTAACACCCTATATATAGTTACCAGTTTATTTTTATTTATTGCATAATGACAGGCAGACAGACACAGGAACGAAACTATAAGGGTTCCTTTTGGTTTTACCAACGAAAGCCTAAAAAAGGCCAAATTTTATAGAAAAAAATCTCAATGGCAAAGGCGATCGTAAAAAAAATACCACATTTTTTTAATTAAATCTTTGAAATCGTTTTAAAGAAATAATTTTTTTCACATTTTCATCGTGTTTTTGTGAGAAAGCGCCACAAAAGTTGGGGCTAAAATTAAGTTCTCCATTTCACATGTTAGGGAAAGTTATTCACATGTATGCCAAAATTAATCGAAATCAGCACTAATGTTTTAGGCTCTACGCGTCTGCATAAAAGAAGACACAGCCATTTATTATTATTATTAATAAACAACTAATACTATTATTTACACAACTCAATATTATTTTGCTCTGCACACCTTCACGGACGACAGACAGACATTTTTTTCATTTTCAACGAATATGAAAAAAGTAGAAGATGACTTAAATTTATAGATTTCGGTGACAGGATGAAACGACATGGGAACATAAAAAAAAGTCCGGCTTGATATTTCCAAAAAACAAAAAAAAAAAAACTGTAATAAAATTGGAGGAAAAAGAAACAGATATAAACCTGAAAGGGGGAAATGAAATCGTTTGAGAATCGAAAAAAACGAGAAAATCACTTTAAGATAAAAAAAAAACAGGGAAATGAAATATGGGGGATATTTTGATGGGGGAAGTTGACAGGTAGGATTAGTTACAGTGCTGATTCAAGGGCAGCTGTGGCGTTGCCTTCAACTAAACTCGCTATATTTATACAGTCCAGCTGTTGAATGGTTTTTCTTTCTATTTTTTGAATTGTTAAAGC
This sequence comes from Gerris buenoi, assembly GCA_001010745.2. Taxonomy (NCBI): domain Eukaryota; kingdom Metazoa; phylum Arthropoda; class Insecta; order Hemiptera; family Gerridae; genus Gerris; species Gerris buenoi. The sequence continues at coordinate 30,539 of KZ652251.1, forward strand.
GTTTTTTAAAAAGAGCATGTTTTAATTCCAATCCTCTTGTACAAAAAATAGTTTTTTATTAAGAAGAATTTATACATAGAATCATTTCCGTTGACTGTTTCCTATTTTTAGGTTTGAATTTTTACATTTTGACTTAGGATATATATTGTTCTAAAATATTTTATTTTTTTAATATAATATAAATTCTGAATTTGATCAAATAAATCAATAATAAGAATTGCAATGAAGTCACATGATTAGGATACATAAATACGATTACAAAAAAATGAATGAAAAATTCTGTGGCTCAAGGCTCAACAGCCTTTTTTTGGAATGCTTGGGCCGTCCATAAAGTTTTTGACACGATTAGTATATAAAAACAACGATATGAAAATTTAAAATCTACCTAATAAAGTAAACAATTCGGTTGTTTTACTTTTATTGTTAAACATTTTACTTGGCTTATCATAAAATTATAGACAATGCCTGATTATGATGGAGTTCATTTAGTTTTGAAAAAGAATATCCAGTCTTAAAAGCTTTCTAATCGATCCTTTAAACCCTTCCTTTTAAAAAGGTTTTAATCGACCCAAAACCTTTTTGGTTGACTCTATTGAATTCCAAGTAAAGAGTGGGGACACTTCTCAATGAGTGACTAGTACTAACGGATATTGCTTCTCCAAAGCAGGAGTTGGTCTGAAGCAGTCAGGCGAATCAAAGGGTTCAGGTGCTTAATGCGTTTCGAAAAGAATGTAGTGATCCAACACTTCAGTTGTCATAAGAGTAGCGATCCAGTAGTAGCGAAGGAAGGAAAAATTGTCGTCGAAGTTAAAGTTCAGCAATAGGTTTCCCATGTTGCGAGGATCACTCTCCGACTCAATGTTGAAAGTGACTTGGTGTCTTCAGTGCACTGAATTGTCATTATTATCATCGGGCATAACTTGGAAATCAAACGAATTCTTGTCTGGATTACGTAAGTTGATGTAAGCATTTCAAAAAGCCAAAAAAGGTGACTCAAGTTCGTGGGTTCGATCCCGTGCCATAATACTCTGATTTGCATTTATGAATCAAGGACGGAGGGAGAGGAATACCCCCAGAGGGGTTCTCTTCCCCCACGCTTTGATGTTGTGGGTTCGATCCCGTGTCATGATGATGTTATTTGTATCTATGAATCGAGGACGTAGCAGGGCGAGGGACACGCGGCAAGGGGTTCCGATCCCTCACACTCACACACGCTAGCTTACTAATGACCACACCATACTCGCTTCGGCGGTACAATGTACATATTTGTGATGTATATATTAGCTGGAACTCTCCACCACGAGGCTAGTATAATGGGTCTACTGTAAGGCCTAAGTTTTAACTTTTGAACAAGTGGTTTGCCCTACCCATCTAGTAGGAAGTACTAGGTAACTACTGTAATAACTTGGAACATCACTAATTTATTAATACAATTGACAATCATACTTGACAACACAATGTGACAATGATTGTCACAATACTACATCTCCCCGCCTACCTTCGTTGGATGGTGTTGGTTGTTGACTCCTATCATCGACTTCGTTGGATGGTGTTGGTTGTTGACTCCTATCGTTGACTCCTCCTTCCCTCCTTCGCAGTTGGTCAGCGTGTTTCTGTTTCACACCTCTTCCTACTAAAACTTCATACGATAGTTCCCCTTTTCTTCCCTTTACCACTCCAGCTGATCAGCCTGGCTTTAACTCGTTCTTCACCCAAACATCCTCATCATCTTTAAACTCCCTTGGTTTTGACTTCAATCACGGTGTTCTTTTTGACGCCATATCTGTAGCTCCATTTTCTCGCTGGTCAGGCTTAACTTGATCTAGGAGTGTAGGCAATCGACGACCTAAAAACATTTCAGATAGAGTCTGTCTTGTTGTACTTTGTGTTGTGGTCCGGTAGCACAGCATAAATGCTTGGGGAGCCAGGTCCGAGTCCTTTACTTCCTTCTTGCAGCTTACAAACCTACTCTTGAATGTTCTAATAAATCGTTCTGCAAGGCCGTTGGCCGTTGGTAAGGGGTACTCCCGATGTGCCGTACATTGATCTTCTTACAGAACTCCTTAAATTCCGCCGATATGAATTGCGGCCTATTGTCTGTCACAATTTGTTTTGGGTCTCCGTAATGGCTGAACCACTCTCGCAACCTTTTTATTAACGTAGATGATGTAATGTTGTTCATTTTTACCACTTCTGCCCATTTCGAAAACGCATCTATTCCGACTAACCACTGATGACCTTCGAATGGTCCTGCGAAGTCCAAATGTATCCGTTCCCATGGTTCTATGGGTTCATTAAGTACAGAGGTACTTCTTGTTCCGAACACCGTTCTTCTTGGCAAGGTTCGCATTTTCTTACATATTTTTCTACTTCTTCGTCAAGCTTTGGCTACCACACATAATACCTTGCAATGGACCTCATTTCCGATATGCCTGGATGTATTTAATGTATTTTGGTGTATGTCATGATGTATTTCCACCACTCCCTCTTCACCGTGGCCTTCCCTCCTGTTTCTTCTGGACATATTAGTTTATCCTCGTCGCCAATGTAATAACTTAGAACATCACTAATTTATTAATACAATTGACATTCATACTTGACAACACAATATGACAATGATTGTCACAATACTACTACTACTACTATTTTTGCTTGACCAAGTTATGCTATCCTCAACTCTGGGCAAATGATGCAATTATGCTAAGGTTTTCCTTACTGACTATAAAAGACGATCGTTCTAATGGTACTAAAACGTTCCGGGGTAATGCGTGATGTTACTATAACGATTCCGGTACTAAAATGGGGTCCACGGTACCTTAGCTATACAGCTTGCTCTTGTAAAGAAGAAGATTACGAGTTCAATTCCCTTCTAAAGAGAAAAAAAAAATGTAAAATAACTAAATAATTCGTGCTATCTCAAGGATATTATACTTTTTTTTGTTTTTAAAATGAGAAAAAAATGTTTTATCATTGTCATATTTCTTTGAATAACTATAGAACTACAGGTAAAAGAGGTAAAAGAATATATCCTCAACACAGTAGAATTTATCATGTGGTTTTATTTCAACATTAAAACCGACGGGATTGGAAACCTAGAAGATGTCTTTTTTTGCATCTCGACTACGGCTTAGTTTAGATATAAAAAAACTCTTTATAAATTAAACTTCGTTGTTTTATTTTATGTTTTGTTTTAGTCTACTATAAATTAGGTAGAATTCACTGTCTGTAGGCTAAAAGAAAAAGCAGGAAACCTTCTGTTATAACTTTAAAGAGAAATTCTCCGAGTGATTACGTTTTCTTTTCTTTCTATTTTTGTTAAGATGATAAGGGATAGAAGGAAAAAAGCACTGTTTGGAAACCTAAAGGGTTAAACTGAAGACATAGCTAGAAAAAAAGGAAAGTAATACAGCACAAGCTGGAACCTACAACATGACAAAAAACTATCGTTTTTAGGTTTTTTGGGGGTTACTGTGTTTATGACTTAAAATATCTCTCTATGCGTACTTTTATCTGACTAGCTACGATTTCCTCGACTATTCATAGTGAACAATTTTAAACTTACGGGGATTTGTAGCGATGTCAAGTTTATTTTTTAATTATAAATTTACATGGTAAATATAACTGTTAATGAGTCTTGATCTTTTGTATAAGCTTTGCTTTTCAAATATAAACAGTGTTGTTCGGAAAGTAGAACTCTTTCCACAAGAACTCTTTCTTCGTTGTAGAAACTTCATCAACATGCCAAATATTTGTCTTCAAGCTCGCATATAATATACAGCATCAATATCGAATCAACAATTTTAAACTTACGGTCATACTCAGACCAATAGCAGGATTTGTATCGGTATCAAGTTTATTTTATTTAATTATAAATTTACATGACCAATAAATTGTAATGGCACTTGATATTTTCTTTTGTATAAGCTTTGCTTTTCAAATATAATAAGTATTTCATAAATAATCAGTATTGTTCGGAAAATAATGCCACAAAAAATCTTTATTCTTCGTAGAAACTTAGCATGCCAAATATAGTCTCCAAGCTCGCATATATACAGTATAAATTTCAAATCACCATATTTTTATGGGGTTTTCTACAGGACATTTGGAGCAAATCATTTTAGGAGCTATAAAAAAAAAATAAAGTGTTAAAATTAATTCACCTATACCTTAAAAATTTACAAAAAATATCAATCTTAGAACAATGAAACCAATCCAATTTTGGAAATACCAAGGCATTTCCTAATATAAGGTGTATGCTATGGTGTATACTAAAGGTGTATGTAAAGCTTGTATATGTTGGCTCTTTGACAATACAAGCCCGCCTAATTTTGCTGTTTAAGAATGGAAATGCGTACTAGGTTAAGAAGCTTGCCACTTTTTAAGCTTTAAAACAATACCAAATAATTCAAAATGTTTTAACACTAAGTATAAGAACAAACCATTGTTTTAAATAAAACATGTCCTGCTCTGCAAATGCTGTAGGCTTAATGCTGTAATTGGTGATGATTTTATGATAGGAAATATATATCATCATTATTAAGTCCTACCAGCTGCAAGCATGTTATGTATTTTTTCAACTATGGTTCGTTCGCTCACTAGAGTTGGAATTTAAGTTATAAACCTTACTGATAATAGCACAACTTTTCTTAACTTAGTTCGCATTTCTCACAATAGAAACAAAACGATATTTGGCCTCAAAGACACAACTTTTGGTGACACTAAATAATTAAATAGTTTACCAATTAGTGTGACACATATCTTCCTCGCGTCCAATTTCGTACACTTCTATGATTTTATGCTTTTACAACGTATTTTTGTCCAATTTATTTAATTTTTCCCCCGTTTTTAACTTTCTCATATAAAGAGAAAGTATTGTGATGGCGCAAAAATTCGATTTTGAGATTTTGATGCATTTACACGTTTTGAGGTCCCCTGAGTTTAAAAGAGTGGTTTTTAAAAAATGTCCGTCTGTCTGTCGCCTTTCTGTGCAGACGCCTGGAGCCTAAACTACTGGGCCAATTTTGACGAAATTTGGCATACATGTTCAGAAAAATCATACCCCCAGTTGAAATCGAGAAATAAATTTTAACTCCAAATTGGGGGGCGCTACCCCCCAAAAATGTTTAAAACTTAGTTCATTTAAATGCGAATCTAATGATATAGGTAAGCCGTTTTCCCGGAAGAAATCTAGTTCCTGAGAAAATAGCTTAAAACGCGGATGGAGGGAGCCCGGGTTCAATGCCCCGCCCAGGAGAAGTTATTTTTATGCTAAATTTTGATGAAATATTCAATAATAATTAAATGTATCAACGAAAACTAATAAATGGAAAACACTGGGCTAAGTAATTATGATCTCGTATATGAGAAAGTTTGTCTGAGTTGTCTCGAACAGATTTTTAAATATTATGTCAAAATTGTTTTCATTTTTTTCAAAAATAATAGGATCAATTAGCAAATTTTAAAAAGCGCAGATGTGTGTGTGTTTTTGTAGACTGACTTATTAATTTTTTTATGGTAATAGTGTATTGAATAAACAACGTCTCTGAAAAATAACTAAATTGGTCCTATCCAGTCTGTATAAGGCATTAAATATTGTGATATTTTAAGGATATTTTTTTTCTAACTTTTTTACTGTTACAAAGGTCTTAGACATTTATTTCGGCGTTTCTTTTCACCGAAGAAATGTTATAAAATAATTTGTAATAAATTAAAAATTAGCGGAGGGGTTGGCTTATTAGAAATATAAAGTTTTGAAATTATTATAACTGACCCTAGAAACCGTGTTGTTGAACTATTTCAAATGCAATAGAAAACTTCATTATATAATAATTGTGGAAAGGAATTTGACTTCGAACTATGTGCTTATCTTATGAGTTAATGTAAGATATTAGTGACATTACTGGAATAGCTAAGCTCCGGACTGAAGTTATGGCAGGCCACTGGCCAGTAATAGATATTCTTAAATATTTATAATATCCCAGAGTACTACCAAGAAAATTATTTTGGAACTATCTCCTTAAAAATTAATATTATATTCTTGGAAAGAAAAAGATTTTTGGAAAAACATCATAGTGTTATCTCCCATTATTTCAAAATGAGATCATACTCTCTTAAAACATTTTTGTATATTATTTTTTAAAGGTTTGATTTAGAAGAATATATTACACAGAAATTTATTAAAAAAGTCCAAGAAGGAAATCCGTTTCAGACATCAGGAATCATGTTTGGTGTGTAAATTGTAAAAGTACACTGCTAAGTACGTATACGTTGCTAATTACTTCTAACTACATGGCGGAGTTAGAGAAGAAACAAAATTAAAAGTAACTAACTGGTTGTACCTAGCGGAATTAAAATTAAAAGAAAATCATTAACGCAAGCGTCTTACAATAAATATGCATTAAAAAATGTAATACATAATATAAGAAAATAGTTAATCATGATGAGTTTATAGTTAAAAATTAAATTTTTTGTTAGGTTGGAAATAGGACTGTTTTCTACCAATCAGTCTCATAATTTAAACTATTATAAAATATATCTCTTCCCTACTCAAAAACGTTTGCTTGTATCAGGTTGAAATTTTACATGCCTGTTTCAATTGTACTTTAGACGATGTGTAAGAAGTTTAATTAAAATCGTTACGTTAGAACGTAAGAAATCGATAAAAACTTTGTTATCTTTATTTTAAACGTTTAGGTTTGCTTTAATAAGTTTAGCGGTCTTTATCACTTCATAGCAGTGTCAGTGCTCGTTTTATTAAAAAAAAAAAAAAAAAAAAAAAAAAAAAATTAATAAGTGGTTTATCTCATTAAATAGATGCAGTTAGAATTTTTTCCCGTCCCAAAATTTCAATTTTAAATTTGAAGCTTACGTTTACGCGAGCGTTGCGTGCAAACGCTTGGGAGGATAACGTTGTCCAAAGAACTCATCCTGGGCATTGGTAGACTGAACATGTGTACCGAATTTTAACTAACTCGGTTATCTTTTACTTAAGTTATCGTCGTCGGTAGATTTTGTGACGGTCGTTTTTTTTTTTTAATTCACTCCCGGGTTCCAGAACGTGCCATAAGGAACTTCGTTCCAAAAATATATTTTATAAAACCTATATCTTGGATCCTTTATTTTATTTTATTTTATTTTTTTTGTTAACTGATGTGCTTTCTCAGATACTTTTTACTAAGTATAGAACGAAAGAAATAATGAGAGTGCAAAATGTCAATTTTGTTTCTAGTGGTCTACGCAGTCACCTCAAGCCTAAGTTTCTAAACATATTTTCCAATCTCTTAAATTACAACGCTATTGACTAAATTAATTAAATTTGAAATTTCCTACCTATTTAGAAAAATCATACTACTGTACGAAATAATAATTCATGGAGGTTAGCTAAATATATATTGAACCGTAGACATTTTTAGAAATTTAACACAATTCATTAAGATGGTGTATGAAGCCATATAACCTGTTGCATATTGAAAGTTCTATAGTACAATTTTGAGGGTGTATATTACTCTATATTTAATTTAGAATACGCTCACTACTACTATTCTACTAAGAAATTGGATCAATAACGTAGAATCAACATGACCTTGGTAGTATTAAGTAAATGAAAAACAAAGGCAAAAAACTTTTGTACATGAAATATCATTTCACTGAGTTCATCTAAGAAAACAAAACAAAAAAAAAAGTTTAATATTGATAATGATGGCGTTATTGCGATGAGAGTATCTATATAAGAGACTAGAGAACATTTGGAAACAGCTGGGGAATATTAAAACCAAATACTATTTCTATATTCTAGAATCATACGTATTATTTATTTCCTACATTACATTATTACTTAAAACATTTGGTTTTTAATTTCCTAAATAATTCCTGAATATCGTGGTTCTAAACCGCGTCCACACCTTACGCGCATCGTGTTTGCAAACAGGGATGCGCGTCCGGTGTGTACGAACGGATGCTTGTTTGTGTTCGCGGGTGCTCCGGTTAGATTCGGTACATCAAAGGATGTTTGCTATTAGTGCGCGTTCGGTGTGGAACCTTTTTGAGCAAACTCCTTGAGCATTCGCAAACATTCTGTAGTTTGACTTGGAAACCCGGGAAACATAGATTTTTTTCATTCGTATTATTTTTGACTAGAGCATTTAATAACTATAGTACATATAATAACTAATAATATATACTAATTAATAAATAGTGATTAAACTAGAGATGAGTTTATGTTAATCCAAGATTTAATATAATCGGATTAAATAGATAAATATATAGATGACATAGAAGTCCAAAAATGCGTTGTACTATTTTTTTTTAAATAATTGTATTGCTTTCAAGCTTATTACTTAAGGAACAGGCCTATAGGCCCGAGCTCCTATGGGCCCTCATAAGACGTATTTTTACATTGATATTTATCTTTTTTCCACCAAACGATCAGATTTCTATTTGTATAAAATTTCTATATGTTTTGGCGTTCTATTTTTATAAAAATAATAATCTAAAATCAGGGATGGTCGAAGGGAAAATTTTTTGACATCCAGACTCTTCGTCTTCTTTTACAATTGCTATTTTATACTTAATCACCAATGATAATAAATAAGCCGGCGCTTATTACCATATTACAAAGTTAATGCAAGTGCAATTTAGTTTTGTTTATTACTTATGATGCAGTGTATATAATAAAATAATAAAAAATTACTGGGAACAAGAACAAACGTTGGCAAACACCTGTTTGTCTAGAATACGCGTCCGATGTCGACGTCCTGTTTGCAAACGTTTGCAAACCTGCGCGTTTAATTTGTACGAGGCTTAAGGCTCTACCGCTCTTTGAGGTTAGAAAAATCATTAAAATGAAAATTTTATTGGTTCTAAGCAAGATCGAAGAAAAATCTAATTACAGGGTCATTCCTAATTTTAATTCTGCACAATTTGAGCCCTATTTCCACTTCCTATGATAAATAGTACAGGCGCCATTTCAATACAACGATAAAACTCGTTGTAAAACTCGAAATGGCGCCTGTACTATTTATCGTAGGAAGTTGAAATAGGGCTCAAATTGTGCTGAATTAAAATTGGGAATGAAGCCTGTACTTAGATTTTTGATATCTTGCTTAATTTTAATTTTACTGTTTTTCCTAACCTCAAAGGGGCGGTAGAGCTTAAGGAGAAATAGATTTTAGATGTGTTAGCTTAAATGCTTTTGGTCTAAATGAATTTTTCGTATGACCGGTTTTTTTTTTTTTTTTTTTATTCCTATAGTATTCTTATTTTTATTTTGTGCTTCTTTTTTTCGTCCCGACCAACTCATCATAAGGATATTACAGGACGGGAGACCCAAATACATTGCACATAACCTCGATGTGATCAACACGTGAAACACATCTGGAATTCCAACTCGCCAGACATCATGTTTAGACCTATATGTTTCTGGCGAAGTTGCGTGAACGCCTGTCTCCGATGTTCTTTATAATTTGCATTCTTGGGCTTAACATTTATGAAAACCTCAAGCAACCCTCGTATAAGGAAAGCCAACTCACTTCCTGATAACTTTATCAGAATAAAATAACCTTATACTCCGTATCAAGGACAAATAAAGCCGACAAATCACATACATATCCTGAGAAAATCCAATATATACTCGAGCTCTTCAAGACTAGACGTGCACAATTTGTCTCCATTTCATTTTTCTTCTGCAAATAAAAAATAAATATTTTTTGAGATAACATTTTTTTCTTATTCATATCACATTGACGTCATATCCACAAACAAATTTTACAATAGCTAATCTATTTATAAATACAAATAGAACGCATAAAATAGCAATATTGCCAACTTTATAGCCATAACTTTTTTTCAAATATTCCCGACGATAAAAGAACCGAAATCTATATGTTATTATTATTATTCATAATGGATTTCCTTTCATTTCCAGATTTTATTTTACACTCTGCAACAATAAAAATATGTCCCTGTGTAAGAATACTGCATAATAGGGCCTGCCAAAATAAAATTATGTATAGCTTAAAGTTTTTTCCAGGTGTATTGGGCAGACCGATTTCTTTCTTTCCGTACTTAGGTTATTGTTGAATAGCAGTGGGTTTGATCAAGGGAAATAAAAGGAATGAAAATGAATGCTGAGTTATAATTTTATTACATTATTCACCAATAACTAGGCATCGCGTGGCTCTATCATTGAAGCGAGCGTATTGCAATACTGAATATTTATTTTAAGGAATTATAGTAATCATGATGAATGTCATAGTCGAAGTGGAAGAGGGTAGAGTGAGGTAGAGATGGCTGATGCAGCCTCCTGTCCTTAAAACAATTTACTTGCTCGATTGGTTGATTTTACGTCATATCTGGTGTAACTCTTCTTCTCTTGAAACTATCTTACTTGTTGCTGTAGGAGTGTTGATTGTTGATCTTTATGCCTTTTCCTGCAATTTCTTATTCCAGATATTTACATTGTACAGCAGATTTTGCTGTGACTCTGCTAATATTGCCACGTCTTATAAAAACACTAGTACCGATTTTATAATCAGCTTAAGCCTCTAGCATTGGTTCCCAAAGTAGGGGGCGCGCCCCCCAAGGGAGGCGTGAAGACAAGTCAAGGGGGGAGTGGGACCTCGAGATCGAGATAGCTTTGCCGTCCGAACGTATAAAAACCAAATATCAAACCAGTTACAGAACCTCACTGACGAATTCAACAGATAGTTTCCTATCACTTGTAATGAAAACATTTACATATAAACAATGGATCCTTTCAGTGTCAACTTAGATTCCCTGCCCGAAACATTTCAAGAACAAGCTTTTGAAATAAAAAAAAAGGTTCTGCTGCCGATTTTGATAAAATGGTTTTGGGTTAAGTATTAAAATGTGTACCCCAGTATATCACAGCAAGCACTTTGATTGTATTTACCCTTTTTAAGCACTTATTTGTGGAAAAAGGGTTTTTCAGCACTTGTTGCAATAAAAACAAAGTATCGTGGCAAACTTGATGTTGCTCTGATTGATTTTCGTTGTGCACTTTCTAATACTCATCCAAGAATAGGGAATCTTGTAAAAAAAAATACAAGCTCATCCATCTCATAAGATTAACTTGTAGTGTTATAAAAAATAGTAATAATAATAAATGAATGGTTATTCAATGTAATAATGGTTTATTTTATTTTTTTTAGTGTCTCATAAAATTGTGTAGGGGGGAGGGGGGTGGAAGATTTATTCTTGACTGTGGGGGGCTTGGTAAAAAAACTTTGGGAACCCCTGACGCTAAAGCGATATATTGTCTTTCATCAAACATATTTTAATGTTAGTGAGCAAAATCGATCATTCCGAAGTAAAGCATACTAAAACCCTTTACACACTGGCCGACACGACTGCCCGACGGTCGGCGCTACGACCGTTGGGCATGATAGTTGGCCCGTGTGTAGCACTGTCAGGGCATGAATTCTGTAGGTGCCGACGGTACTTTTAGAGATATAGGTGTGTTAGCAACCTCCTGACAGACAAACGCAGGAAATTTTAGTGTCCTTCGTTTTGCTTACAGACCCTTATCAAAGGAAAGTAAGTCATTATACTTTGTCTTAGCTTTCATTGTTATTCCCCATTTGTTTTCACCAAACTTAAGGTTTTTATCTTATTGTGGTTTCTCTAATACTAAATCCTTGAGGGTCCAATGAGAAATAACGTATTAGCTTTAAGTAATTAAGTAATTGAAGGTAATCTCTAAAATCCCTCGGATTTCTAAGGTAAAACCTTTCCGAACGGACCAAATCCTTCGGTTTAAAAACTCGCTCTCTTGGAGCCAGACAGGTATGAAAATAATCCTCAGAGATCGGAAGAAATTAAAATGGCTCATTGCCAAACCATTGCCGAGAAGAAAATTTGTAATTCCACTCACAAGTCTTGCAATCCACGGAAGAGTCTTTATCCATAAAACATAGTTTGGAAAGGAGGGATTTTAATTTCTCTGACAAAACGCCAGTATTTCGGACGTGGAGGTTTTCGAGTTGATATCCGAAGAGGAAGACAAATGGTGAGGCTTGGATGGGGAGCGGTTCTAGACTTCTAGGACAACCCGGTTTCCATTAATCTGCTTCAGAAGCAGTTGCACTGCCTGCTCCACCTGAGATCTTCGTCCTTCCCCCACTGCACAACAGTTTTTCATCCCGTCCGCAGTTTCCTTCTCACACCTGACTATTTGGTTCCGACTAGTGAAATAATGATAAACTGTATTTTATTTTCTCCTTACTTTTCAATTTGACGTTTGTGTAAGGATTTTTTTTCTAAATAAGTAACTGTAGGTAATGATTTTCTTTTTATGCAATTTGAAATAGCTATAAAACAAAGGCAGTAATTTATTTTCTCACACAATAATCATTATTTTATTCAGTTCTTATATTTTAAACATCTGATATTAAACTTCCTTAATAGCAATAGGAGTAATAAAAAAAAGTCCTTGCTGTTTTAATTCAGTAAAAAACTGTATGGAAAGATGTTTAATAATGTTATTTATATTTCTTAATCTAGGAACTATAACTAATATTGTAATACTAAAAAACTTCAAATGTATAAAATGTAATAAATATTGGATTATACTGCTATAATTTATCATACCATCTTTCATATTATGAAATGTCATATCGTTGAGTTGACTTTTATAGGAATTAAAATAATTAAAAATATTAATAACTATATTATTTATAATAATTACAAAGATTTCACGAAATCAATCAATTTTATTATAGATCTACTTAAGGGGAGAAAGTAAATTATTTTAGAAATTTATATTAAGGCCCTATGCACGATCAAACATTTTGCGCAAACCTGATGTCGGGCAAATTTAGGCCATACACGTTAAACATCATGTTTGCGCAAACTTCAAACAGCTCCATACACGGTCAAAATGTTTGCGCAAACATGACGTTTGCTCATACATTTTGACCGTGTATGGGGGCCTTTACAGTGCAATCTTGTCGGTGGATTTATAAATTAATAAGAAGTAACGGTGTTATAAATATATGTTAAAAATATATTATAAATATGTGTTAAAATATCTTGTAATATTTGAACGAGCGTAAAGAGGTCTTCATTTCAGAGGCTTTTATTTTTAGGCTTTTAAAAAGTTTTTGTTTTATTTGTTTGTAAAACGATAACTGGCGACAAAAAACCCGTTTTGAGCGAAATTTTGCACATAGGTAGATGTCATTATTTGTGACAACTGTATAGTTTTTGGAAATTCTACACTATATATTTTTTAAGATGGCGACCAATATGGTGAACAACTAAACAAAAAGTTTTTAGTCAATAAGACATGTTATATATCAATTTAAAGGTCTTGAAATGTAGAAAAAATACCTTAGATTTTCAAAATGGTGGCTAATATAGTGGACAACACAAAGAAGAAAACGTTTTAGTTAACATGACATTTTATACACCGTTTCAAAGGTATTTAAAAGTAGGCAAAGAAAAAAACAACGATTAAAATTTCACATTTACTAATTTCAAAATGGCGACCAATTAGAACGAAGAGTAAAAAAGGTTTTAATTGGCATGGCATGTTATGAATAGTTTAAAAGGTCTTTAAAAATAGGAAAAGAATTCGTTACTATTAATATATTTAACTTAATATTTAGCCACACTGAAAAAAAAAAAAATCGCTAGTATAAAAGCTAAATGCATATTTTCGACAAGTCTTCTCAAAGGTATTGCGAAATAGTTAATAATAAACAGGTCAAGTGTGTGCTGGTCAGCACACAGCGAGGGTCCGTAGGCCACATTGTATTGTTTAAGTAGTACCCTAGATGGTGTTTTTTTAAAATGCTAAAAAGCCTACTTCGAATTATTTTATGGGTATGATATTCTCAAAACACATAAATAAACTTCTGATGATGTATTTTATTGCCACTATACCGGACTGTAAACAAATAAATACATTGAAAAGACCATACTTATAAAAAAACGTATTTTGCCAATTAAAATAAAATTTCCCACCCACTTCAAACGTGTCTACGCTCGCGCTATCAAAGTTATAACCAAATAATTATATATTTTTGTAATCAGCTTGACGTACCCTTTAATATGATACCCCTCACGATGTCGAAAAAAAGTAAAAGAAAATAACCCTTAAGTTTTTTTACCCTAAATTTTTTGGAAAATATTTTTTTTAAGTCGCTATATTTTTAACATGTATGGGTAGGTACAAGACACATACGGTTGAGAGTAGGGTCATTTGAAAGAGGGGGACGGGAAGTTTATGTTCCTCGTGGGTTCGGTCCGTATAAGTGCGCACAGCAAGGGTTTGCGTAAACGTTTTGCAAGACAGATTTCCCGGGCGTCTTATCTCTTTAAGAGGCGATTCAAACTGGCCAGCAAGATCGCCTGAATTGGCTCCTTGTGATTTTTTCTGTGGGGATACCTTAAATCCTTGGTGTACAGCGATCGTCCAAGACCCCTGGTAGCCCTCAAGAACAAAATTCGAGCCAAATTGCCGAAATTCCTGTGGAAATGCTCGAAAGAGTGCACAAAAACTTCGAAAAAAGGCTTAATCTGTGTTTGGAGTGTGAGGGAAAACCACTTATCCGATACTTTGTTTGTATCTAGGTAAATTTAAATTTCCCATGTTATTAAATCAGGAAAAATATATATATATATATATTGTAACATTCTGTGTTTTATTACACTATCAAATGCATACGTCTGCCGTGCTCCACCCTGTATTTTAAGGCACAGTCGTTTTTTAAAACTGTGAGCCTAGCAATAACTTTTAGCATAAATAATGATTTTGTAATGACCATCCCCGTGAAATCTTAGCGAGCGAGCGACAGTCTAGACTCTAGGCAACTTAGCCTTATCATATTTGCCTTGCATAGATTAACTTTATTTAATTTTAAATAAAGATAATCGACAATGCTGTACAAACAGGTGAGCGTAGCAGGCCTGCAATCATTTTAATAAATAAATATAATCTTCTATACTGTATAAATAGGAGAGTGTAGCGAGCTTGAGATATCTTTTTTAAATAAAGGTTATGTACAAATGCTATACAAACAGGCGAGTGCAGTGAGTAACTCTATTAAATAGAGATTATCTAGAAATGTTGTAGTAATAGGGGGTAGCGAACCTGCAATAACATTATTAAATTAAGGTTACATACCTATGCAATGAATATATATATATTTTTTTTTTCAACCAAGTGTGTTTGTAGGAAATTTGGCTCAATGTATCTTAGTATTTGGGACAACTTTTAATTTAGAATGGTGCCCAATATTGCAAAGTACTAAAGAACAAGTTTTTAATTAATATTTGAAAGGTCTTGAAGAGTAGGAAAGTAATATGTAAATTACAAAAGTTTGCAACAAATACGGATGTTAAAAAGTAAGTTCATACTTATACGGCAATAATTTTAAAGCACTTTTCAGTTTGATTTGGAATATGTTCGGTTTTCACCGAAAAATTATCTTGGTAGATATTGAATAGTTATTTATGCACCTAGGGAATAATGTAAGACATTATTTCCCGCGTGACAGAGTTGATTCCTGAGGCAAAGCCGAAGGAATCAAGGCAATTAAATCCCGAGGCGAAGCCGAGGGTATTAGATACTTTAATTCCCGAGGCGAAGCCGAGGGATTAATATCAATTAGCTCCCGAGGCGTAGCCGAGGGAGATAATTATAACAAGGGAATAATAATGCATTATTCTCGAGGTACATACAAAATATTATCTCCAGAAAAAGCGCTGTATAAGATTTATTCAACAAAGAAAACATTGCATTTCTTTAATACAGATATAAAACAATATAAATGATTTAAATCAATAATCACTTTTAAAGTAATAAAAAAGATAAAGTGCAACAAAAGGTAAACAAAAGTAAACAAAGCATCGTAGAATGACTTGCAATACAGCTGGGAGTTTTAAAGCAGTGCTGCCAACCTGATTTCAACAAATGCACTACGTTTGCTATTCATTCTCTACTATTTACAAAATAATTAGGTTGGCGTACGTGGATTATAATCCCGTTTTCACATTATTTCCCTGTTTTTACATAATTTCCCTGTTTTTTAGAACGGGGATGAAAAGACCCACATTATTACCTATAAACTAGTCCTGAAAAGTTACTTTTCGTCCCTACTGGAGATAAAACATATTATGACCGATAAATGAGCACATTTCTACGCGAGTTCCTTTTTTAAGAACTGCATCCTTAGGTATTTGTTATAATTATAATGTTCTTATGTTTATATGTTATGTTATAATGTTTTTTCCTTTTTTTACAGGTAAGTGATGGTTTATATCATAATACTCAAATGTTAAATTCAAGTTATATCAGTGAGTATATTCTTAATTTTCTATGCATATAGAAATCAAACACCAATTGTACATTGCCTATACAATATACATATATGTATAGGGGAAGGTCGAGTATTATCGGACAAGCGGTGTTTCGTGCTTTTACCAATGGCAACTGCACTGACTCTGAATTTTACAGAAGGGGGAAACCAGCAGAAATAAGCGGACGCTATTAATAGATTGTTTTGTTTCAGTTGTATAAATCAATTTGAGTTTATCTGTTTTTATCGTTTTTTCTTGGGCACGAAGATAACTTCAGAGTACTGAATTTTGCCTAAAGGCAAGTAAATTTAAATTCTTAAGTGTATTGATAACAAAGTTTAACCTTTTACTCAATCTTTTAAGCATTAAATCTGATATGGGATTGATAATAGATTTTCGATAGCCAAATTTTCCAAAGGGTTTTAGTCGGCTTATATCGGACATGCTCATGGAGGGTTATATCGGACAAACATTTTTTATTATTATTTTTTTTTTTTTTATAAAATTGCTCTCCAATAATAGTCCAGTTAATAAGTACCAAAAAATGGAATTCCTAACAAATGGTGTTCTTCTAGTTATATGGACCAATGCCACTAGTAAAAATCCAAGTTTGCGGATAAAAAAACCTTGTGCAAGAAGAGTGATATCGGCATAATGTAGACTTTCAGACATTCTTCTTATTATACTTAATAGCTCTTTTCCTTTACATCAGAGAGCAAACGTAGTTAATATCTATATTGCAGGGGATAAACTTTTCTACAAATTTTGTGTTTATAATTTTTTTTCTGTCATTTTATAAAATAGATGTGGTGATCTTTAACACTTCATAGCAATGCCGATGTTGGTTACCCTAAACAAATTTAATTTAAACAAATATTTTTCTTAAATATCTTAAAAAAAGTAAAGAAGAGATATGAAAGATTGCAAAATCTAAACAGCTGCTGAAAAATAAAATTGCAGAAAAAGGAAATTTTAAGAGTAAAGGGAAAATATCAGACAGAAACTTTATTTATAATTATAAAAAATAAATATATCATGCAAATAAATAAAATATATACACTTGTTTAACGAAATGAATAAAAACAAAATTCTAAATAATTGTATATTATTATGTCCGATATTAACCCTCCAATATTTTGTATAGGAAAAAATGAAGGTCTTTTTAAATTNATAAACGTGTTTAACGAAATAAATAAAAAAAAAAAATATATAAATAATTGTATTTTATTATGTTCGATATTAACCCTTCAATATTTTGTATAGGTAAAAATGAAGGCATTTTTAAATTACATCAGAAAGGAGGAAGAACATTTTCTAGGGATTATTGCTGTTACGGATGCTTGTACAACATATTTAAGTATACTTTGGACATAGTATGACCAAATTAATTCATTAACAAATCCAAAAATTTTAGAAAAGCTCAAGTGTCCTATACTACCCGACCTTCCCCTACAGGGTGTCCCCAAATTGGCTTTCATTACGTGTTCTGACAAACAATCTTAATTTTTCCGAAGAGAAGTCACTCTTCACCAATCACCAATCACCGAATTTCGTGCTTGTTCTTAAACGAAAATTTACCTTGTACAAGTACAATTTTCTAAACTGTCGCAAGATGAAACTGGGCAAAATTTTGTACACAGAAAAATTTATTTTTCATAATAAGATAAACCCCCCCCCCCTATCCCCTTCTCACTATTTAGAAAAATAAAAAAATTGTCTGATTCTAATTGAGCGAACTAAGTATACACGCAATAAATATTGGACAAGAAAACTAATGCCCAAGGTGGTTAGGTACTAAGGGTACCATTTTAGAGCAGGGCTACAAGAAAATGAGGAAAAGTTAAAAATAAAAGGGACTTACGGTCTTATTTAGTTTTAGGCACAACAGCAAGTGACACTCGTCGAGAGAGAGAGAGAGAGAGAGAGAGAGAGAGAGAGAGAGAGAGAGAGAGAGAGAGAGAGAGAAAGGGAGAGAGAGAGAGAGAAGGAGAGGGAGAGAGGCTTCACCCCAAAAAAAAGAAAAATTAAATGTGAGGTAAAATTTTACAAGTATAGAAATGTCAATAGGAATACGTTTTTTTGTTTATTTACTAGATTTGGTTCTGTTTTTCTTTTATTGCCGCACTGTCCTAATCCGTGTTCTGCAAAATGTTTTTGCTCATGCAAACCATGTAGGAATAAATATTTGTTCTTTCAAGCTGTTGAAATAGGATATGGATGTACACACACACACACATATATATTATATCGAAACCAAACACAACCCCGAATATTTAACTACTAATTTTAAACACGCCCAGGGTTAGGTCACACAAATAACAATACCTCACAACATCCTCCAAAACCTCACATTTCGGCTTTAATAAAAACCTTCCTCAAGGGATTTATAACAAAATAGAGCTCAAACTTATAACATTTAAGGATAAAAAAGAATATATATATATATATAGTAAAAATCCAAGTTTGCGGATAAAAAAACCTTGTGCAAGAAGAGTGATATCGGCATAATGTAGACTTTCAGACATTCTTCTTATTATACTTAATAGCTCTTTTCCTTTACATCAGAGAGCAAACGTAGTTAATATCTATATTGCAGGGGATAAACTTTTCTACAAATTTTGTGTTTATAATTTTTTTTCTGTCATTTTATAAAATAGATGTGGTGATCTTTAACACTTCATAGCAATGCCGATGTTGGTTACCCTAAACAAATTTAATTTAAACAAATATTTTTCTTAAATATCTTAAAAAAAGTAAAGAAGAGATATGAAAGATTGCAAAATCTAAACAGCTGCTGAAAAATAAAATTGCAGAAAAAGGAAATTTTAAGAGTAAAGGGAAAATATCAGACAGAAACTTTATTTATAATTATAAAAAATAAATATATCATGCAAATAAATAAAATATATACACTTGTTTAACGAAATGAATAAAAACAAAATTCTAAATAATTGTATATTATTATGTCCGATATTAACCCTCCAATATTTTGTATAGGAAAAAATGAAGGTCTTTTTAAATTACATCTGAAANGGCCGATCAACATCATTAGGCATCGGCATAGTGTGGACGTGCCTTTACTCTTTATAACATTGTTTATTTAATATCCTAAGGTACTTTATGTCGTAAAAAATTGATTGAATGTCAATTTTATAATTTCAACAGGCCTCCATTTTAAAACGGCGAAAGATAAAAAGCTCTGGTTTGCGGCAAATGTCTTCTTTTTTCAAGGCCTGTCCAAATATGTATCACAGTATAGGGGTTCCAATTTGAAATTTTAAAGTTGAATCCAATATGATGGCAACCAAAATGGCGGGAATATGGGTACCCACCAAAAAAGGTAGTTCTTTATGCATGATGAAGATAGCAACAAACCGCAGTTTGCTATCTCAAATATTAACGGAGATACTAAGCCGTTTCCGAACTTTTGGATAACCCTGTATACACGTATATATATATATATATAATTAGTGTTAGTGAGAGACACCAAGGGATGTGACACATAGGAACTGTTCCAACACCAGACAATACGTCACAGAGATGTTGGCTCGGCATTACGCCATGTCCTGGCGTTTCTTCACGATATTAAATATCACGCCATGACATCGTTTCGTCGCGTCCGACTCATCAGGGGCCCGACGATGGCCACCCAACTCTGGACCTATACCATACTGGATCAAGATGATCATATATTGGGAGACGAGCGTGCTCTCACACCGCTATTCTTGCTTGGCTGGCAAAAACACATCAACAATGTAATACCGTGATTATGCAACACTGCAATAAGGTATACAATTATATTATAGCATAATCTTTGTGACGTATTGTCTGATGTTGGAACAGTTCCTATGTGTCACGCTTGCGTGTCACATCCCTTGGTGTCTCTCACTAACACTAATTGTATACCTTATTGCAGTGTTGCATAATCACGGTATTACATTGTTTATATATATATATATANAAAATCATAATTACATAATGGGTATGCTTACTCATCTACAAAACCCTAAAAAGTACTTGGACGCAAGTACTTCTCTGTGATTTTTTTTTTTATTATTACTGTGTTAACTTTTCCATATACTCATGTAAGCCTTTTTATTACTTTGTTACCTTGATATCTGTTTGCTTTCTGTAGAGTACTTTCGATCTTCTATCACTTTACTCTTTTAAATTTTAAATTAAAGTTGTAATTTTTAGGTACAGAGTTCATGGTAAAATTATTTATGACTTAAATTACCTTAGGATAATAAATAAAAAAATTTATAATAAGTAAGATTTTTTCGAAAAATCAAAAATAACCCAACTTTACTCTTAGTACTATTTTTTAAAATTGTAATTTTTTGGTTCAGTTTACATAGTTCGAAATTTTTAATATCATAATTCTTCATTTAAAATCAAGAAAAACTAATTATAAAGATTAACTTTTTCTCGACAAATGACATTTTTTTGTCATTTACACTTATAAACACATTTTACGATAATGACATTAATAAAAGAATTTAATTTAATATTTCACTTATTGGAGTGTAACGATATTTTCAATAAGTGAAAGGTGATATTCAGATAAGTCCCTATTGATAAGTTAATTAATTACTCTATGAGCATATCTATGAAGGTTTCACATTCATAAACAAAACTCCTTCTTTGCCTGTGTCAGCTTAAAATTTGAAAGAGTATTTTTTCCTCTAAAATCTCTTATAATTTCTTTACAAAGCGCAGTTCATACGAAAAATTCTTGACTTGCAGTTCTTGGCAATACTGTATATATATATAAATATACATAGTCGTAAGATTACACGATTGCTTTGAGAAAAAAAAAAAAAAAAACTGTACTCGGTTTAGCGGGCCAGTGGGCCAGCAAATTGAACTACAGTACTGCTGTCTAACGGAAAACCAGCTAAACTTTTGAACTTGGCAGCAATATTGCCTTAATAAACAGTAGCTCTTAAATGTACTAACCATCTACTTTACAGAATAAACGATTGTATAATTTAACACAGTTACTTAAGAATTTATATAGAGTTTAAAAAAATATCTTGTTTCTTTATAATATCGTTTATTGCATGATAAAGGGTTGGATTATTATTATATTAGGGATCATTGTTAAACCATAGAACCAACAGAATCTCTTGAAAATCCCCAACCATTTATTTCAATTCAGATGTAATGTAGGCTTTTATGGGTCTCATCCCGTAATTTTCTTGCTATAACTCTCTATTATATTCCCTTAAATGCGATTATAAATGCCGCTATTAGCTCGTTATATTTCTTATATAACGAGCTATTATATATATATATATATAATGCTTCTTACGGATGTATATATTAATATAAAGAAAACAAAACAAAACCTACCATATTGACCAATTATAACAATAACATTGAGTGAAAATGACTAAGTTGAGGCGAAACGTTACAGCATAAGACAAGAGTTTTGATTAAATTGCTTCATCTTTCAAAGCCATAATTATTTCCAAAAATGTATTATAAAATAAAATAGAGTGTTCACTTAAATTTTTATTAACAATTTTATTCTTTTTAAATGATGTGTGCAATTCTTTGAATAAATTTAAAAATTCAACGGAGTTTCGTGATTAAAAATAAAAAGTTTTCGCTTTTAAATTCGTTACATTTAATTAATTTTCCAATCAATACGTTTTAAATTGATTGCTTTTTCACATTGAGATGGATATTTATTTTTTATGTATATATAGAGGACATGGGGTCAGAACACAGAAACAGTAACACTTATTGTTTGAAATTAATTAACAATAAAATATGCATAGATAAATGTTACTTTATTTAAAAAGATAAAAAAAGAACTCTTTTTTTTATACATCTAAATATTACTTTTTTAATTATAATCCTTTAAATTTTTTGTATTCTCTTTGTTTGATCTTCCTTTTAGTTTGTATACTTTGGTCGATGAATTATTAATATTATTTTTTTATAAATATGTTTGTGGAATCTACTGACAATATTGTTTTCCCGGTTTATTGAGGTAGGTATAGGCTCTTTTGAAGTAACAAGAAATACCTATACGCTTTTCCGAAGTAAAAAAATCTGTGCTGTTATAAATATTAGGTGGTAGGATAGGACGTCTCTTTGAAATTCGAAGTATACATGAATATTAAAAAATTCTTTACTTTCAATACCAGTTTGTTGTCCAAGTATCTGAGGAATTTCATTAGCCTGAAGCTTACCTTATAAATATTTCATACACAATTTCATATTAATTAATTAATAAAGCAAAAAGTTGTCCGATAAATAGAAAAAACACTTTCTCAAAAAATTATATTTATTTATTTATTGCTTTATTAGGGTGTCAGACAACTAGGCAAAAAATTATATTATTACTCTATATAAATTCCATAATGACTCATTTTATTTATTTATTTTTATAAATATTTTTTCAAAAATTCAACAGGTGGTAGTTTACTTTTTGGTTTCGATACGTTAATCATATATTGGGAGCTAAGTTCACCTGGAAAATTGCTTATATGGTTAGAATCGTATGGCCTACATTATAGAGTTACGCTCCTAAATTTAGAGCTAAAATTTCACCTCTGATTTCACCTCTGGCTATGATTTTTTCTTCCGAGCTTACCTAAGATAACGGAAGCTAAATAGTCGTTTCGAAGGACAAAAATTTTTGTCTCCGATTTAAAAAAATCCAAGACAGAAATCCGTTTGAGACATCATGGAACATTTTTTGGTTCCGTGTCGATCTGTCGCTCAATTTTTGCGAACCAACATATCTTAAAATCTAATCATCTGATTTTATTGAAATTTGGATGGAAGGCCATAATTAGTCCATTGTTGTCAGGTCCCATTAAATTTCAACCTTCTGCGCCTATCTGTTTCTTTCCCACATTTTCTTTCCACATTTCTTTTCCACAAGCCTATCTGTTTCTTTCCCACATTTCTTTTCCACAAACATACATTTATTTACACCAATGTCTTCAAAAGCACTTATCTTTTTTTTTTTTTTTTTTTTTTTTTTTTAAATTGGTGTTTGTTGAAAGTAGCCTGCAGATTTCAACTGTCTCCAATCCTTAAGTTTTGCTAAATCAATACTTTAATTAAACCAAAACAATTTAGTAAGATTAAAAAAAAAGGGTTAAAAAGTTAAATTTGTATGACAAAAATTGATAGTAATAGCATACGATAATGATATTATACGAAATACGACCCGTGGAACTTATGTGCCACACTAATTGACAAAGTATATTTATAATTTGATCAATCAATTGGTTTACGAGTATTATTAATTTATTGATTATATATATTTTTTTAATTTATTATTTTAAAATAAAACTATCTTTTATATAATCGGGTAGTGTCCCGACGGCGGCAACTCACCTCTAAATGATTTATAACGTTTAAAATAGAAAATGTATAGGCTGGGTTTGAACCAGTGACCTTCAGCACATGAGGCAAGAATTCTACCACTGAGCCAACCCACTGTAGTGCATTCTTTAAACAGTAAATATCTATTTAAATATTTTAATTATAACTAATTATCTCTTTTTTTCAACCATATTTATTCTGCCTGTTGCCACGGGCTTAACGTCTAGTATAAATATATTCTTACAATGAATCTAAATAAAATACATAATAACAATAACATATTATGCAACCAATATATTATTCAGAGTATTATCAAAATAATATTTATGACCGAGTCAGATTTTCCTCTGTGGTTAATATGTTATTAATTTGGTTAATTCGTGGCTTTAAACTTCCATATTATACTGCTGATATTATACTGCATATTATTACTGCTGAACCCTCCCCCGGGCGAAATGTGAAATGTGGACGAAATGTGAATTCTACCATGTTCGGGTGCAACTCATCTGAGATATTATATACACAAACAAGTGATTCTTTTTATTATTATATGGAAATAATACCTTGAAATAACACTTTTTTACAGAGGAAAATAAAATAAATAGAGCACAGGTGCAATTCATTTGACATACAAATTGCCAAAAAGGGTTTCATTTTGAAGATTAGAGACTGTAACTCGAATAATAATACTTATATAAATAATTAAGTAACAATACTTGTATTTACAATAAATTTGTAAAGATAAATTTGCCGAATAGTGAAATCAATGTGATTGGGCGCAATTAATCTCTGGGATTAACAACACTTCCGTTCAGTTTAAGAGCACTGAAAATAAAATGGTGGCAGCAATATAGCTAACACAATAAGCAGTCAAAAATATACCTGGGTGCACCGTCATCTACTGTAAATCACAGATTGTTGGGAAACAGAAACGTATCATTCTCATCTCCCAGATTATAATATGTACAGGATGGAGGGGTTAAATTGTTTTAAACGGGTCGCTTTTAGTGTAAAGGTTTTTTAGGATTACGTTAAAGTTACTTCCTGAACTAACATAATTATCAACTGTTTATCAATCAAAGTGAATCTACACTCACATCCGTCTAAAGAGGTTCAAGTGACTGTGGTTGTATAGTTTGAACTAATCCGTTCGCGTTTAATTTAACTCTATTATTGTGTAAGTGACCTAAACTCCTAAATTAATTGGTATGGATATAATAAAGACCGGGTGGGGTTTTAACATACAAGGAGGAGAGGTTAGAAAGATAAAGCGCTGCACTCTGTCGGACGCCGGTGGAGGCTAAAGCTTTCGTAGGACCGGGCATTTATTTAAAGCTTTTCGGTATTAGAGGTATTCTCTTACCTGGTGTTTCTAAACCCTCGGCTTTATATCCTCATTTGGTAAATTCCAGCCCAACTCCCTGCAAAAAGCCTTTTTCCCCAGGATGTCGGGCTATAACTTATTATAATTTCCTTTAACATTCCAAACTATTTTCCGGCTTGTTTCTACTAAGTCCAATCTTTTTTTGTGGGGAAATGTTCTGACCTCAACGACGATACATATAACGACTTAAGGTGGGTGGTGGCACGTGGGATTTCATAGCTTTCCTAAAACCTAAAACCGAGAAGACAAATTTCTGTTTTGTCCTCCTAACTCAAGCTTAGGGTATTTTCTTACGGACGACTAAATCACTTCTCTAAAAAACTAATTTCCTCTTGTTTCCTACGAAAGGGGTCATTTGCTCTACGAAAAAGCAGGACCCCACAAAAAAGAGACGGGAGAGGAAAAACGCCAGTAGAAGTTATAAATTACCCCGTCGGAAAAGCCGAGCCCTGAGAGAACAGGACGAGCTTATTAACAAAGCCTTATTAGTAAGCTCTCCATTTTCCATCGACTATCCTCTGCTTATTGTTTTCTTTTCCAGATTTAAATTTATATTAGAAAAACTTTCTGTTTCTCTCGAGAATAAATCTCATTAAATCTTTATTTAGGTTTAACAGTATGAATTTAGAGGAAGTTTGTAATTTTTGTTGGCGTTTATAGGTCAGTCGTATAAACTCCTTTTGTTCTGTGGGCTACCAAGACTTGTCAGTAATTAAAACTTGGAGTGATTAATCTTGATTCTTTGTTTATCTTCTAACTCCTCCAGAGTTCAACTAACTTCTTTAGATTATGAGTATTTTTATCATTTATAGGGAATGATAACTTAAAGGTTTCGTTTCGTTGATTACATTTTGCATAAAACGATATTTGGTATTCATAAGATAACCATACACATATATCTTCTGGGCCATTAACAAATACAAATTAGTGAGACCTACATTTTATGCTGGCCATTACGAGATCCTGGTTCGACAGTCTAATAAAGGACTCAACTTATTATAGTTCTCTCTGCATTAAGCAAACTGTCAGTCCCTAAGAAAAAGAGCATCTTTCTTCTTCCAACGGTTTTTCGGTGGACAGAATTAAATAGCTAAGCCAAAGGTCTCCGCCTCCTAGGCCAACTCAACGCAGGATGCTGAGAAGATGATATGAGGTTTAGTCCTCTTTCTCTCACAACCTACACATTGGGCTTTCAGCCAGATTAGATGTAAATGTAGATTTCAAGTTTATTACGTACAAATTGAAACTAGTTGATTGAACAAATAACACTTTTTCTAGTGCATTAATTCAAGTTTTTATGAGTAGCACAGTGACGATAAAAATGGAAAAAAGTTTCCTTGCTTCTATTTACCTTGAAACCCAACTTTTTATGTATTCCTGTTGATCTTAGCCATTCGTTAATAGAAATACTAGGGTACATAAACACCATACCTATTAAGAATATTTTTATTACCCTTTTTTAAAAAGCATAGGATGTAAAATATAAGTATGACAAAATGAAGATTTAAATTTATTATAGCTGATTTATAGCGCTATAAAAGTACCTCGGAATTGATGCTCCCAAAAAATTCTTTCAACTAAGTTAAATCCCTCATTTAATTTTATGTTCCAGCAACAATAAGTAGATGGGTGTGAAAAAGAAAAGTTTACCCATTTTTCTCCAAGGAAAGTTATTAGCTCTGTAGTTTTCATCGTGATTTACGTTCTACGTGGGGTTTTTCTGGTAATATCTCTTAAAATTGCCAAATTAAAGAGATCTTGTTCCAGACGTAATGATTTAGACTCTTAGTATTTTTTTATGTACCCATATTGTGAAAAGAAAGTTCAATGTAACGAAAAAAACGTGTAATTTTATATAAAGTAAGAAAGTTTAAAGTAAAAGGAATGGTTAAATCAAATTTTATAAAACAGATGTAGACAGTGTAGGCATTTTGTAGCTCGAAGCTTTTTCGGTCTGCTAAAGAAATACAGTTCTTTTTTAACATCCATGAATATTATCAAATAAAAAGTTTTAGAAACCTGTAAAGACTTATTGTTTTTAAAAGTCTTTTTTAAACAACTTTATCAGGTCTTTGTAACCAAGAACTTTTGTAACAAATTCTTATATAACTGTTTTATATATACATTTTCTTATTCATGGTGGATGAGGTGTAGAAATAAAAACACTAATTCATATTTCATAAGTTTCGGCTTTTTTTTAAAAACCATCTTTAGATTATCGATTTATTTATTTTTTACTCAGGATCATCAAAATTATATTATCCACCATAATTTGTGGGACGGATGGCCTCTTTCCACGGGTTTGATTTTTCCCAATGCCTATTGCCAAGCTATGTCCCACAGACGAACTTAGCCCCCCATATATTTTTAATTGAAATTAACTTGTTCACAAAATTTTAGCTTGATGTTAGTCAGACTATAATATAAATATCTCAGTTGTAGGGTAACTATAAAATTAAGTATTTAGGTACATTTTAAGAATTTCTTAAGAATGACTGATTTGTTACTTACTGCCTAGTGTAGAGGCTATTACTTTAATGGTTTGAGGAATGTTTCTTCTAGATTTGTATAAAACTGAGAGAAAAAAAAATCTTTTTCCCTTGTGAATTTTCTTTGTTCACATGTGCCCTTAAAACGTCCTTTTTTCTGGATTAAATATTTAGAAGAACCAAATGTAGGATTCGTACATTAGTTAGATGCTTGAGGCAGCATTACCTTATTTTCTAACTTCTCTTGTGACTTTAAAAAATGTATGACATTATTTTGCTCGAAATATGTTTTCATTTTTTCCTCTTTATTGAACTCGAAAAATGGTGGTAACAATGAAGTTGAATTTATTGTGATTAGAGTAAATATCTATATTTTTTATGCATAGAAATTTATCGTTGATAGCATTTTTTTAGTTTTTAAAAGTTACGAAATTATATTTATAGATTAAAAACTCGGTCCGAGACAACTCAGACAAACTTTCTCTTATACGATTTGTTTTTTTTTTGTTTTTTTATTTGTAAAGAATATTACAACTACACCAAAAAAATGAAACAAGTAACATTGTTAAATTAAGTTTAAAAGAACATGATGTCATGGTAGGAGCAGCAACTCAGTAGTTGTAGTCGCTAGCTCTCTTATACGAGTTCAAAATTGCTAAACCCGGTGTTTTCCATTTACTAGTTTTCAAGGTACATTTAATTATTATTACACATTTTATCAAAATTTATCATAAAAATAACTTCTCCTCGGCAGGGAATTGAACCCGTCTTCTCTCCATCCACGTTTAAAGCTATTTTCTCGGGAACTAGATTAGTCCCGGGAAAACGTCCAGAAATTACATAGTTAGATTCATATTTAAATGGACTATATTTTATAATAGTAATTCTTTAATAAAAATCGTCGGAACTATTTTGGTGAAATTATGTTTTTCACGTTTAATCAGAGTTTTTGTGGGGTAGCGCACCGAGTTTAATTTCTCGATTACTTCTCGTGTTATGATTTTTCTGAACATGCATGCCAAATTTTGTCCAAATCGGCCCTGTAGATTTGGCCCCACGAACCTGCACAGACGACAGACAACAAACAGACATTTTTTAAAAAACACTTTTTTGGACTCAAGGGATCCCAAAACGTGTAAATCCATTAAAATCACAATACTTTCTCTTAATATGAGAAATTTAAAAAAAAAAAAAATTTCTTAAAATTTTGAATAGTTTCTAAAAATTAGCTATTTGTCCTACATCTAGAAACGTCATAATGGGTCATAAAAATATTGGTTAATGTTAAACGTGGAACAATCAAGTATTAATGGTTATTCTTTTACTCGAGTCTTGGGTATTTTCAGTTTATAATTACCTTTTTAGTCTCAGTTCATAACTATAAGCTCACAAAATGGTGAGTTTTAAGTAACTTAAATAATGAAATGTTTTAGCATTCTAAGAGACTCTTTTAGACAGAGAAGAAAAAAACTAACAGATTTACTGAATGTAAATCGACTTATAATAGTATATTTAAAATAGATTATTCTATTAGAGCAAATCAATAGACGTAATTTCCGTCAAAATATATTTAGGGAAGTGTAAAAGGTATTTCTCGCTTAGATATTTTCAAGTTCTTACGGTTTTATTTCTAATTTACTTGGTTAGAGGGGATCGACTAAACTTTTTGTCATAGTGGCCCTTAGGCAGCTTTAATTCTGGGTACTGGCTGTCTTCATCCCTAGCTTTTAGTTTAATCAATCCCTCGTTAGATATTCCAAGGATATTTTACCGACCTAATCTGTTCCTGTTCCCTTTTCAAATTATTCTATTCTCCTATTGGGAATCTGGGGTATCAGAATTTTTCATTTAAAAGACTGATTTTATATGTATAAAAATATGGCAATTATATTTTTCTTTTGTAAGTGATATTCACTTGCGTCATAATTTATTCTTTAAATTGAGAAATGATGACATAGTTGAGTTGGAATTAAAACTAATTTTATTAGAAGCTTCATATTCTCTAAAAGTACTTGTCCGACTAGGATGTTGAGATATTTGGTTTTGTTAGTGGTAGACATAATTTTAAGAGACGTGTTTAAGGANCCTAAGATTGAGTTGTTGAAGAATTTACAGGTTTATTTGTTGTCCCTCGGTTGTAATAAAAAGGCAAGCTCTGACAGAAGATTCAATTCCTTGTCAAAGTTTTTTATTCTCCAGACAAATTAGTCTTCTCTTAAATATTCCAATCTGTCAAGTGAAAAAAAAATGCTTAATTAAAGCCAAGTACCCATTAAAAGTTTCAACCAATTTTCAAGGAATTTAATTACAAAAAGATTAAACATAATTTGATTTAATTATTAAATATTGCTTCCGAGCTTACCGAAGGTAACGGAAGCATTGTGATGACTTTTGAGAACGAAATAGTTTTATGTCTCTGATTTTAAAAATTCCAAGACAGAAATCCATTTCAGACATCAGGGAACATTTTTGGTTCCGTGTCTCTCTGTCTGACGGTGTTTGTGTCCACGAATCATTAAAAGTACGACGAAAACTTGAGTAAATGTCGACCGATTTTGATGAAATTTGGTAGACATGTTCATTTTACTAATGCCCAGGACGAGTTCGTTGGACAACGTTATCTGTACAAGAGTTCACGCGCAATGTCCGCGTAACTTCGAATTTGAATATGGAATTTTAAGTCGGGAAAAAATCAAACTTCAAAAATTATTAATAGTTGTTAAAAAAAAAAAAAAAAAAAAAAAAAAAAAAAATATGACAATAAAGTAAAATAAAACAATGTGAATATAACAATAAAGTACATGATGGAGGGAGGAAGCTATGTGCCACACTTATTGGCAGTCAATTTTTATATTAATTTAAAATAAAATACAGTGGTTAATTTACAATTTTTACAATAAATCTTATAGAGAATTAGCGACTTAGAACTAGTTTTGCTTACTGGCCGCATAAGCCTAAGCTTGAGCGCGGCTCAGTTTTCACATTTGGAAATATAAATGTACATATAGATATAGATTAGTATGAGTAAATATCCACATCGATACACACATATATTCCCAATTTATATATAAACATTTTCAATACTATTATACTATATTTTACATAAGATTTCCTTATAATATATACAAGCGCTTGTGTATTGAAAAATGGTTCTGTCCTTGATAACAATAATGCCATAGAGAGAATTTGTCTCAAGCACGCAATATGGCTGTATCTATATCTAAACCACAAATTGAAACATGTTTTTAACTTATTGAATCGTCTGATACTCGTCAAAAGTGTATGATAAAGGAATAGTGTAGTGGACAGTGAAAGAATAAGGAAAAAGTAAGGGAAAATTGATAGAATAAATAAGAAATAAAATTGTACACACAATCTTAAAGTGAAACTAACATTGTCTACATGCAGAATGTTTGACGAGAATCAGACGATTCAATAAGTTAACAACATGTTTCAATTTGACTGAAAAAATGCAATGTAGTGTAATCTTCTAGTCCACCAGCATGAGAATGACCCAAGGAGGTGTTCAAATATTGCAAAAGGGAGCGTTTTATTTTTTCCTTAAGACCAAATTCAACACATTTAAACGATACAAGGAAACAACTACTCTACTTACTATACAATTGAATATGTTTCCAGTCAAACCAAATAAAAAAGTATGAAAAAAAATTAAATTTAAAAGTCATCAATGTAATCTACTTAAAATTTACTATTTTCCCATACAATTGTATCAGACCTTAGTATTGAATATGGAAGCAATAGGAAATAGTTACCCTTAATGATTTGTTTATGCTTGATATCTTGTTAGCATGTACATAATCATACATATTGAATGTCTTGACGGGATGAACTAAGGGCATGACGATAGGGATGGATAGAAGGGTATTAGCATGTGAAGCATGTCCATGTTAATCAGCTTTACTAAACACACTTGCCTCATCACGTAACACGGCTAAAGTCACAAGTCTATATTGAAGTGTCACACTCAATGACGCCACTAACACTGATAAGCTTAAGGGATTAGCTATCGTCATTTTAACCAACATCCATAACATGTTCGAGTTTGATAATATGTAAGTCGAAAACTGATGTTTTCCTATAGTTAATCGCTGAAGCTGCTGAAATAGTTTATAAAATAGAGTATAAGTAACCTAAAATATAAGAGTTAACTAAACGCAGAATGGTTAGGGGCTATGTCTTTACCCGTACTTATATTATGTTTAAGTAAAATTTATAAACAAACTGGTCTTTTATCACATATATTTTTTAAAAAATAAGTCAAAACAATAGTAATAATTGTCTATTATTTTTAAACGCAGGAAATATGGTACACTGTTAATTAATGCCATGATATTTGAATTAAATAAATTGTAATAAGTTAATATTTCGGTACCAACAGGGGTATCCAACTCGTAGTTTTCGAAAAATACAGTTGCTTAAAATAATAATTTCGGATAATAAAGGTTAAATTAATTGCAAGGGTGTAAAGCAAGGTTCCTACTATTACAAATAGTTTATAAATTAGTACATCTTTGATATTTATTTAAATTAATCAATGACCCAAGTGAAAATGTGAAAGAAACTGAATAGAATAACGCTGTCCACTAAGGGGATCTAGTTGATTCCACAATTTACATTAACCGTATAATAATTAATGAGGCAATTTTGAATTATTGCTTTCGAGCTTACCGATAGTAACGAAAGATATGTGATCGTTCTGGAGAACAAAAATGTTTCATGTCTCTGATTTCAAAAATTGCAAAACAGAAATCCAGGAAAATCGGTGGACATTTTTGGTTTCGTGTCTGTTTGTCGCTCAATATTTGCGAACTATCATATTTATTAAAACCTACTCTTCCGATTTTAATTAAATTTGGATGTCATAAATAGCCCATCGTTGGTCCCATATCAGATTCAAAATTATGCGCCCATTTCTTTCTGTTCTACATTCGGACAAACATTCATTTATTTACATCTATAGCTTCAAAAGTACACATCCGATTTTCATGAAATTTGGATGGTTTGTTGAAAGTAGCTTGAAGGACGTAGGTATACCCAGATTTATTACATTTCTCTACGCTCTTTAAATTTTGCTAAATCGGAACTTTAATTAATGTAAAAAATCAAAAAATGTTTTGACAGATTTTAATAACGGAGGGAAAAATTAAATACAAATTACAATTAAAAAATTAAAATATATTTTACAATGATAGGTTCTAAATGCATGAAATCATTGAAGTGAAATGAATAGGAAATGAAATAGGATGCGAGAAAGCTGAATGAAATAGGATGCGAGAAAGCTATGAACCACACTAATTGGCAGATTATTTTCAGGTATGGTTTTTAGTTAATTTATGTGCCATAATAGAGTAAATTGGCAAAAAACGTATTTAAATAATGCCAGTCTAGCTTGAAAATCTATGGTCGAAAAAGCAAATGGTATCTCTTTTTTGCTCGAAAGACCTTGAAATATACTATTCTTGTTATCATAAATCGCGATTTTAAATTAAATTTTATGTTAAACATTTGTAAAGTTAGTAATTGTCTGCTCTTGGAGCTTTGGATCATTTAAATATGTTAATATGGCCGTTTTAATATGTATGTAAGAGCAACTAGAATTTTAGTACTAATGAGCTTTTTGTGAGGTATTTCTTCAAATATACATTTCACTCTCACGTTAATGGACGTAGAATTGGTTTTGATATCGCGCTGGTAATTTGAACTTTAAAATGAATAGTTTGTAATCTCTAAACGTAAACCTTGATTTATATTTTCGACATTACGAATATCTAAAATAAGCAGTGTAATAACACCTGGTCGTAATTTTCAGTCACATCGTAAATTAAATTTATCTTCAAAAGGGATAAAAAGTTAATTTTTCTCCCTAGTTTACAGGGAGAAAAGTTAAGCATTTGTAACCAGTAAGGTTAAAAAGGTAGTAATGGAAAATGAGGAAATTATGAATTCTCATGATTCATTCCAGAAGTATTACCCTAAATAAAGCACAAGGAAGTAAGGTTGGCGTTAAATAAACTATTTCATATACTAACATTTTTTAAATATCAGAATTTATTATGTCATCTTCAACATACAACATTCACAACGTTTGTCATGGTGATACATCAGTAAAACACACTAATAGGTTAAAGGTGAAATCTAAATGTAGATAAACTAATACATATATACATTGGTTGGCAATTCTGCTAAATATATAACTTGTTTACTTCTTGTTTAAATGATTGTTTCTCCTTTCTGTAGATAAAATCTTGTATGCACACCCCGAGAGTAAAAATAATTTTTAGCCGAGTGATAATTAACTCCTTCGGCTCCGCTTTGAGAGTTAACATTATGGTTCCATTTGTCGCTCAGTTTATAATGACTCACCTTACTCCCTTGGTGCCTAAATAACTATTCTTTAATACTATAATTTTTACTTAAATAAAAGATCTCATCAAGGAGATGAGTAAAGTGGCCGGTTAACCCCTGTGCTATAATGGCAGGACTTAGGGCGTCAGCGGTTGTCGGCTTCATATCAGGCTTTCTCCTCCAATTTGGTGTTTGTGTTTCTTCCGATGTCGTCCGATGGACGCCCGACATCAGATTGGGAGGAATGCGGATCCAATTTAGGTGTAGCATTAGGATCATTTGGAGACTAAGAGCGAAAGCTGAGGTCAATATAATTGCAAGATAAAAAGAACTTTTTATATACTACGTTTTTAAATTTTCTGTCATAAATCATAAATTTGAAACCCGTCAAAATAAGGTTGTAAACATGTCAAAACAAATGAAATAAATTGCGGATTTTTTCCGAACTAACTTCCATACAGCAAAATTTGCTGAAAACAAATTAATTCTGTTGAAAGATGGTTAAAAGCATTAAAATAATGCATTGTCATCGTGTTCTGAGCTGTACTAAAAGTTTCAAATGTCTAGCTACTCGGGAAGTTAGTTAAATATCGATTGCAAGATTTGTACCGGACAAACAAGAAACCAAGCTAATAAAAACGTAGTAAAATAGAACAATGAAAAACGAAAACCCTCTCCACAAAATAATCATTTTCTGAAGATTTTTCCATTTTTCATTATTCTTAAGACTTCTTCATTGAGTCCTTTTATTTATTCTTGCGAACTTTCTATTGATCGACCTCGAGGCATTACAATCAAAAGAATAACCTCTGTCTTTACACTTTACATGCATATCCCATACATAGAGCCTTCCTTGAAAAATCTGCCTGATAAAACTTATTATAAACTTACACATCGTCTACAGTACAAGCGAAACAGGCATGTAACATTTTAACATGATTTAAGCAGAAGTTTTTGTGTTGTGAAGTCTTATTTCTGACTCCGCCATGTATGGGTAGTTATCATCGTTTACTTAGCAGTGTGATTTTATAATTTATATTTAATGAAAAGCGTAAAGAACTTCGATCCCACCGGGTGTCCCGCGACATCACTCATATTTTTTTTGTATCTTTTATAATTATTATATCTTGTCACGCGGAGTCCTACCTCATAATACCTGGTACCTTAATCATAACGTAATGATATTTTATGTACTCACTAATCATACTATAATTACTTAAATGCTTCTTATATACAACTGTGACAATAATTAAGTAATTATGAAGTAATATTTATTAAATTGATGTAATCAAATCGTCCTTATATAATATATTTAGTGACTTTGAGTTTTACTCGAATACCTATACCATTAAAATTTGTTATATATATAAAAAAAAAAACACTTTAATTGGTGTAAATTAGAGCAACTCGTAATTACTACTTTGATGCAATTCAAGCATGAATATTAACTGTTTTTTTTTTATCTTTATTTTTATTTTATCTTTGCATCAAATGCGAAGGGTACTTAAAATTGATCCATAATTGACCAATTAGGTGAAAGATATTGAGAATTTCAAGTGTACTTTCTTTTTCTTAAAAAGCTATTTCATCTCATTAGGACATTTAAAAAAAAAAAAAAAAAAAATAGAATTTTTTCAATTGAAAATAAAGATTTGTTTAAAGGACCTTACTAGCTTCGAATCATTGAACGATAAATTCCATTTTTATTTATATATTATATGGATTTATTTTAGCTCTTATTGAGGAATGTAGCTGTGAGGAATGCAAGGACCAAAAAAAAAGAAAATGGTCACCCCCCCCCCCCTCTATTCTGAAATTCCAAAGAATCATATTTCTTCAGCAGTACTTTTAAGAAAAAGGAGTTGTTGAGAAATATTTTCTCCTTATAAAGGGCTCTACATAACTTTCCTATTTTTATTGCTAGTTTCGCTTCGAGCTTTGACTGAGAAGTAAAATATTTAACATAAAAAAAAATAAAAATAAATAATGATCAATAATGGTATTAAAGTAAAATGATATATTTTTCTAAATAATATGGTATTATTAGTCTGCTTTTCTTTGCATTACTAATAGTGCGCTCATTGTAAACTTCGTTAAAAAAATATTTTAATAGGGAGATCGGAAAACGTACTGGCATAGTAAATAGAACATAATATATATTATTATTTATATAATAGAGTAGTGTGCAGTGTCCCGACGACTCAACCATGTTTATTTCAATAAAAAGTAATGTTTGTTTAGATTTGTTGGTCTTTAAGTAGATATTATAATAACTCATCTATATTTTGATGTTAAATATCTTATATTTAGATTTTTTTTTTTTTTTAAATATAAAATTAAGCCCGATACAACGGGTTTAAAGGCTCGTATAAATATAATTCAAGAAAGTAATTAATGTTTATTTAGTTGCAAAGGTTGAAAATAAACTGGTTTTGATCGCACCAGATTTACAAGATTTACTTTTTATCAGAAAATGCATTATTAGTTGTATATTTATCTAAATATTTTTTGAATTTATAAATGACTAGCCGGATCGGTGCGCTTTGCGCACCTTATCCGTCTAGAAGTTGGCGCTGTGTGTAAATAATAATTAAAACAATATAATTAATATATCTTTATTGTTACATAATTTCGTGTTTTAGTAAAAGTAGGTATGTTATATATTTTTTTATTCATTTTCAATTATTCTATTTTATACTACCTTCAATTTTCAATTTTAGTTACAATAAGTCTATGTAATAAATTTAAGATCTTTAAATCCACTGAAAGCTAAGATAATAGTAACTGATTAAATCCAATATGGCGGCCATATGCTGAAGTGAAAGTACCTTTAATTTTCTTCTTTAGCTACCATAGGTCTATGTACCAAATTTCTTATCTCTAGGTCTCCTAGAAGCTGAAATAATAGTTTTATTAAATTCAAGATGTCCGTTGTAATTCAATATGGTGACCATATGTTGAAGTGATAGTACCTTTAATTTTCTTTTTTAGCTACCAGAAGTCTATGCACCAAATTTTAAATCTCTAGTTCCACTGGAAGTTGAGATAATAGAGTTGTTAAATCCAAGATGGCGGTTGTAATTCAATATGGTGGCCATATATGTTGAAGTGATAGTACCTTTCATTTTCTTTTTTAGCCACCATAAGTCTATGTAACAAATTTCAGATCTCTAGGTCCACTTGAAGCTGAGATAATAGAATGTGAAAAAATTCAAGATGGCGGCTGTAATTCAATATGGCGGTGATGTATCGAAAAAAAAAGGCCTTACTTTTCTATATATGGTACACTCTATCAATGAACCAAATTTCAGATCTCTATGTCAATAGGGAGTAGGAGTATTATTGATGAATAAATCCAAGATGGCGGCTATAATTCAATATGGCAGACTCATATCGAAATCAAAATGGCCGCACTTTTCTATTTATGGTACACTCTTCCTATGTACTATGTCAATGGGAAGTAAGAGAATTAGTGATGAGTCAGTCACTGTCGCTCTTAGTTTTATATATATAGATTATAAAGATACAGCAATAATCTAGTTTGTCCTTTTAAAGGAAAATTCTGCGATGTTTATAGGAATAATTTATCGAGCCCATTGAATAATATTTTTATACTACATTTAGATATTTTTTTTTAGAGTAATCATTTTTTTTTTTTTTTTTTTCAATTTTTCCTATTTTACTTTTTTAATTTTCTATTTTTAATAGAATGACCCCTCATAAATGAAAATATGACAAAAGTTAACATACAACAATAACTGTACTCTTAAAGAGCTTTCCAACGACATGCATCTTGAAGGGCATATACTATTTTAACTTTT
>KZ652251.1:103815-113992 GCA_001010745.2 Gerris buenoi
TGGAGCTATGATTCCTCTAAGGCTCCGAAAGATATTTTTTTTGTTATAAAATAAAAAACTAAATCAATATTAAATTAACCATATTCTCCATTTTTAAATAAAAAAGAAAATTTAACAATAAGGTATAATACGTGTTAAAAAAAATTACGATCATGCAAAAATACTTTAATAGTGATTATAATAGTTTTTTACTTATTCGTATGTACCAATTTTCGAAATTAATTAACTGACAAGTCGGAGAACAAAACGAGATGAAATATTATCACAATTTATTCAGTCATTGATAAGGGTTTTACATTAAATACACCTCGTATATCCTCTATGTCAATGAATCAGTCCGAATTCCGTCATTTTCTCTTGATCTATGTTTTGTATGGTCCAATTTTTAAAAGTCAAGAGTGTAGTACTAGAATCGTATAGACTTAATCTTATCTCTTTACACCAGTAACTAAGTACCATAGCTCTGGACCCGGCAGATTTATGTTGACCGATATTATATTTCTTGATCAAACTGGTGATGGGAGGACAGCTTAACTCAGGTTAAGAACCAGCTACTGAACTGGGCGTTCAATAGCGTTCAGTAGCTAGGCGTTCAATATTTGAGCGTTCAATAGCGATCAATAGCGTTCAGTAGCTGGGCGTTTAATAGCGTTCAGTAGCTAGGCGTTCAATATTTGAGCGTTCAATAGCGATCAATAGCGTTCAATAGCTGGGCGTTTAATAGCGTTCAGTAGCTAGGCGTTCAATATTTGAGCGTTCAATAGCGATCAATAGCGTTCAGTAGCTGGGCGTTTAATAGCGTTCAGTAGCTAGGCGTTCAATATTTGAGCGTTCAATAGCGATCAATAGCGTTCAGTAGCTGGGCGTTTAATAGCGTTCAGTAGCTAGGCGTTCAATATTTGAGCGTTCAATAGCGATCAATAGCGTTCAGTAGCTGGGCGTTTAATAGCGTTCAGTAGCTAGGCGTTCAATATTTGAGCGTTCAATAGCGATCAATAGCGTTCAGTAGCTGGGCGTTTAATAGCGTTCAGTAGCTAGGCGTTCAATATTTGAGCGTTCAATAGCGATCAATAGCGTTCAGTAGCTGGGCGTTTAATAGCGTTCAGTAGCTAGGCGTTCAATATTTGAGCGTTCAATAGCGATCAATAGCGTTCAGTAGCTGGGCGTTTAATAGCGTTCAGTAGCTAGGCGTTCAATATTTGAGCGTTCAATAGCGATCAATAGCGTTCAGTAGCTGGGCGTTTAATAGCGTTCAGTAGCTAGGCGTTCAATATTTGAGCGTTCAATAGCGATCAATAGCGTTCAGTAGCTGGGCGTTTAATAGCGTTCAGTAGCTAGGCGTTCAATATTTGAGCGTTCAATAGCGATCAATAGCGTTCAGTAGCTGGGCGTTTAATAGCGTTCAGTAGCTAGGCGTTCAATATTTGAGCGTTCAATAGCGATCAATAGCGTTCAGTAGCTGGGCGTTTAATAGCGTTCAGTAGCTAGGCGTTCAATATTTGAGCGTTCAATAGCGATCAATAGCGTTCAGTAGCTGGGCGTTTAATAGCGTTCAGTAGCTAGGCGTTCAATATTTGAGCGTTCAATAGCGATCAATAGCGTTCAGTAGCTGGGCGTTTAATAGCGTTCAGTAGCTAGGCGTTCAATATTTGAGCGTTCAATAGCGATCAATAGCGTTCAGTAGCTGGGCGTTTAATAGCGTTCAGTAGCTAGGCGTTCAATATTTGAGCGTTCAATAGCGATCAATAGCGTTCAGTAGCTGGGCGTTTAATAGCGTTCAGTAGCTAGGCGTTCAATATTTGAGCGTTCAATAGCGATCAATAGCGTTCAGTAGCTGGGCGTTTAATAGCGTTCAGTAGCTAGGCGTTCAATATTTGAGCGTTCAATAGCGATCAATAGCGTTCAGTAGCTGGGCGTTTAATAGCGTTCAGTAGCTAGGCGTTCAATATTTGAGCGTTCAATAGCGATCAATAGCGTTCAGTAGCTGGGCGTTTAATAGCGTTCAGTAGCTAGGCGTTCAATATTTGAGCGTTCAATAGCGATCAATAGCGTTCAGTAGCTGGGCGTTTAATAGCGTTCAGTAGCTAGGCGTTCAATATTTGAGCGTTCAATAGCGATCAATAGCGTTCAGTAGCTGGGCGTTTAATAGCGTTCAGTAGCTAGGCGTTCAATATTTGAGCGTTCAATAGCGATCAATAGCGTTCAGTAGCTGGGCGTTTAATA
Source organism: Gerris buenoi (assembly GCA_001010745.2). Taxonomy (NCBI): domain Eukaryota; kingdom Metazoa; phylum Arthropoda; class Insecta; order Hemiptera; family Gerridae; genus Gerris; species Gerris buenoi. Next base: position 106,039 of record KZ652251.1, read on the forward strand.
GCGTTCAGTAGCTAGGCGTTCAATATTTGAGCGTTCAATAGCGATCAATAGCGTTCAGTAGCTGGGCGTTTAATAGCGTTCAGTAGCTAGGCGTTCAATATTTGAGCGTTCAATAGCGATCAATAGCGTTCAGTAGCTGGGCGTTTAATAGCGTTCAGTAGCTAGGCGTTCAATATTTGAGCGTTCAATAGCGATCAATAGCGTTCAGTAGCTGGGCGTTTAATAGCGTTCAGTAGCTAGGCGTTCAATATTTGAGCGTTCAATAGCGATCAATAGCGTTCAGTAGCTGGGCGTTTAATAGCGTTCAGTAGCTAGGCGTTCAATATTTGAGCGTTCAATAGCGATCAATAGCGTTCAGTAGCTGGGCGTTTAATAGCGTTCAGTAGCTAGGCGTTCAATATTTGAGCGTTCAATAGCGATCAATAGCGTTCAGTAGCTGGGCGTTTAATAGCGTTCAGTAGCTAGGCGTTCAATATTTGAGCGTTCAATAGCGATCAATAGCGTTCAGTAGCTGGGCGTTTAATAGCGTTCAGTAGCTAGGCGTTCAATATTTGAGCGTTCAATAGCGATCAATAGCGTTCAGTAGCTGGGCGTTTAATAGCGTTCAGTAGCTAGGCGTTCAATATTTGAGCGTTCAATAGCGATCAATAGCGTTCAGTAGCTGGGCGTTTAATAGCGTTCAGTAGCTAGGCGTTCAATATTTGAGCGTTCAATAGCGATCAATAGCGTTCAGTAGCTGGGCGTTTAATAGCGTTCAGTAGCTAGGCGTTCAATATTTGAGCGTTCAATAGCGATCAATAGCGTTCAGTAGCTGGGCGTTTAATAGCGTTCAGTAGCTAGGCGTTCAATATTTGAGCGTTCAATAGCGATCAATAGCGTTCAGTAGCTGGGCGTTTAATAGCGTTCAGTAGCTAGGCGTTCAATATTTGAGCGTTCAATAGCGATCAATAGCGTTCAGTAGCTGGGCGTTTAATAGCGTTCAGTAGCTAGGCGTTCAATATTTGAGCGTTCAATAGCGATCAATAGCGTTCAGTAGCTGGGCGTTTAATAGCGTTCAGTAGCTAGGCGTTCAATATTTGAGCGTTCAATAGCGATCAATAGCGTTCAGTAGCTGGGCGTTTAATAGCGTTCAGTAGCTAGGCGTTCAATATTTGAGCGTTCAATAGCGATCAATAGCGTTCAGTAGCTGGGCGTTTAATAGCGTTCAGTAGCTAGGCGTTCAATATTTGAGCGTTCAATAGCGATCAATAGCGTTCAGTAGCTGGGCGTTTAATAGCGTTCAGTAGCTAGGCGTTCAATATTTGAGCGTTCAATAGCGATCAATAGCGTTCAGTAGCTGGGCGTTTAATAGCGTTCAGTAGCTAGGCGTTCAATATTTGAGCGTTCAATAGCGATCAATAGCGTTCAGTAGCTGGGCGTTTAATAGCGTTCAGTAGCTAGGCGTTCAATATTTGAGCGTTCAATAGCGATCAATAGCGTTCAGTAGCTGGGCGTTTAATAGCGTTCAGTAGCTAGGCGTTCAATATTTGAGCGTTCAATAGCGATCAATAGCGTTCAGTAGCTGGGCGTTTAATAGCGTTCAGTAGCTANTCTCTGTTTAATTAACCTTCAGATCACGTCAAAGTCGGGTCTTTGCTGTGCTTTTATATGAAAGTAATTTACCATTTCTTTAAGTCTACTGTGCCTCAGGACCTACTGGACCCTATCGAAAATTACTGGACCTACTGGACCCTTTCGAGCCAAACCTTATCGAGCTTGTTCCTTTAATTGTCCCTAAAATTTGATTATTACAATATTATATTGCCATATTTATAAAAATGTGAACTTTTTTTTAAATATTCATTAGATTATCATATTATAATTTCAGATTTAAATGCAGCAGGTGCTAGTAAGGAAAAATGAAAAATGTATACTTTTTCTGGTCATTAAGTCAGTTTAATAATAATTTTCTCCCTAACGAGCACATTTTAACCATTTTATTAGACAGAGAAATGTTTCAAGTTCATCATTATATCAACATTTAAATCTTAGACGTGTCTANCCGTGATTTCTTTTAGTGGTATCACTTCGATCCATCTTGTGGTCCTGTCAATACAAGTCAGCAGATACCGATACCCGTTTGATGGTGGCAGAGGCCCTACCAGATCCACGTGCACGTGACTGAATCTGGCGGCGTCCTTAAATTCGCCTAGCGGGGCTTTGTTATGTCGCTGTATTTTTGATTTCTGGCATGCTGTACACGTCTTGACCCATGATGCGATGTCGCGCCTCATATTCGGCTAGAAGAATCTTTGGCGTATCATCTTCGAAGTGGATTTGTGGCCAGGGTGTGATAGATTGTGGATACAGCTGAAGGCTTGTCTTCGTAAGTCTGATGGTACGAATGGTCTTCCATCTGTCGTGCAGTATAATTTACTTGTTGAGTCTGGTACGTCTTTGAGGTTTAACTGAACATCCGTCTTTTTGTCTGTCAAAAATGTCTGTAAGTCTCGGTCTGTCTTTTGTAATTTAGCTAAACTGTCGTAGTCTATCGATTTTGGAGTAAACACTTCTTCTATCCGTGAAAGTGTGTCGGCTACAACGTTGTGTTCACCTGAAATATGCCTTATGTCTGTCGTAAACTGGCTAATGTAATTTAGTTGTCTGATTTGTCTAGGTGAACATTTGTCTAATTTCTGTTGAAATGCAAAGATTAATGGTTTTTGGTCAGTATAAATTTTAAACTCACGTCCTTCCAAAAGATGTCTGAAATATTTAATCGCTTCGTATATGGCCAAAAGTTCCTTGTCGTAAGTACTGTATCGTCTTTGGCATTGACTTAGCTTTCGAGAAAAGAAACCTATTGGGGTCGTTTTGCCGTTGTTTTCTTGTTGTAAGGCAGCTCCAATTGCCACGTCGGATGCGTCCGTCATTAAGGTTAGATTGCCTGACATTGACGGAAACGCAAGTGTGGCTGCGTGAGCTAAAGCTTTTTTACATTCCTCGAAAGCTAACTCTGCCTCTCGAGTCCATAGTACAAGTCGTTTGTCATTTTTTTTTTGCGTCTCGAGTAAGTGCAGTCAGTGGTGCCTGAATGTAAGCTATTTTTCTAATAAAGTGGTGATAAAAATTAACCATGCCTATAAATCGTCTGAGATCCTGAATATTTTTCGGTTTAGGGAAATTTGAACAGCTTCTACCTTTTTAGTGACTGGCTTGTCGCCGTCAGCGCTTATTATGTGTCCTAAAAAGGTAACCTGTTTTTGACCAAAATTACATTTTGCAGCGTTAATTGTTGCTCCGTATTCTTTTAATCTTTGGAATACGAGCTTAAGGTGCAGCATATGCTGTTCCTCATTCTCGGATGCCACTAGAATGTCGTCAATGTAAGGATGGGCAAAATGCAATTCGGCTAGGATCTGTCTAACGTGTCTTTGAAAGGATTGGGCTGAGTTCCGGAGACCAAAGGGCATCCTCACGAACTCAAACATGCCAAAGGGAGTCGTNAGTTACCCACCATGTAAAAGTAAAGAAAGAATATCTCTACATCTTTTTGGTTTCATTTCTGACGATCCTATAAGTATTTTATTAGATACTGGAAGTAATATATCTTGTATTGATTCTGATCATATAAAACAAAATTGTATAACCCCATGTGAAAACATTGTTATAACTACAGCAAATAAACAGCAATTAGACTTGCTTGGCACTGCCTCGTTAAGATTTTTTATAAATGATGTACCTTTTACACATAAAATATTTGTAATAAATTCATTAAGTTCAAATTTAATTCTAGGAAATGATTTTTTTTACTAAAATATCAAGCTATAATAGATTTTAATTCACAAGCCGTAACTTTGTTAACTGTAAACGGATTTTCTAAATTTAAATTAAACCAAACAAACACTGTGACAAATAATGTAAAATTATTAGACTATACTTGCAAATATAATATCCCAAATGGAAGATTTACTTCTGTTACTACAACTACGGATATCTGCATAGAAGCCTTTTCAACAAAACAGATGCCAGTAAAAATTGACGATTCTTTTACGCCTGATAGTCCTTTAGCTTTCAACCAACATTTGTTGGCAAAGAAACAATTAATGGCTCGTGAGGAAATTCAGACTGATGGAACTCTTTATTTTATTACGGTGACCAATACTGGGCCTTTTACACAACACTTGTATAATAACACTCAGTTAGGAACAGTGTTCAGAAGAAAGTATCGGTGAACATAAGTTAACAGTCAACTGCTGTGAACTTAGAATCCAAACGGATTCATCTTGCAATAAAAAAATCGGATATTTTTTATGACGGTGGACAAATATTGGATATCAATAAAGATTTACCAATTGAGCAATACAATAAGGTTCTAACATTACTTAATAAATTCAAAGATGTTTTTGCTAAAAATGAATTTGATTTATCTCCGGCAAATCTAGATCCTTATAAAATTGAAATGACATCCTATGAACCAGTTTCTTCACCACCTTATAAGTTAAGTTCATTGGAAAGAACTGAGCTAGATAACTATATAGATGAACTAAACTGAAATGCAAAAATTATCAGTCCTTCTCAAAGTCCATACAGCTCACCGGCTTTCGTAGTTCAAAAGCCAGGAGGTAAAGGCTACCGTATGGTTGTCAATTATCAAAAACTTAATAAATTAGTGAGTAGAGTAGTTGTTTCCTTGTATTGATTTAATTAGTTATTTTTGGTCTAAAGGAAAAATTAAAACGCTCGTATTTGCGATATTTCGACCCCTCCTTGGGTCATTCTCAAGCTAGAAACCAATTTATTAAATACATTAATTACATACAGGCATCAAAAATTTATTAAATTTAACACATATTAAAACATTAACCATTTATAACACATTATTTAAACTTAAACATATACAACAATAAAATATTAATTCCTACTAACCTGACTGACTAGAAGATTACCATACATAGATTTTTTGTCAAATTGATAAAACATTATATTAACGAATCGTCTGATTCTCGTCAAACTTTCCTAAAACATCCTAAAAAATAACCAAAATTTTAATATAATAACTATGATAAAAAAAGATTATTGTTAGAAGCTTTAAAGATCTCCAAGAACCATAACAACATCAACTTTATGAAAGACACCCGTGATTTGAACAAACATTATGCCGGGATACTTCATCAGCTCAAATAATAGAGGGGATCCTCAACTTCCAATAAGATTACTAATTTAATCTTAATTTAGTAATATGACTGATATAATTAGTTAATAGGTCTTTTTTAATTTCTATTTTTATCAATGATCATTATTTTATCAAGTTTCATCATTTATCATTATTATCAAATAGAGACAGTGTTAGTTAAATAATATTTTCAGGTATATTTAATCAGGTTTATGACCATGATTAGAAAGGCATAGTATACACAATTAATTAATAGAACTATACTATACCATGCAAAACAAATTAACTAAACAACTCTGGATAGCTATAAGTTTGGTCAAACAGTGTGACGAACGAAATAGTGTAGTGGACAGTGGATAAATTATTAAGTACAATAGATTATTGAAATTGAAATATAGTAAAAAAAAGGTAAATAAGAAATAAATTCGTACACAGTATCTCCAAGTGAATAAATATTATCGATTTTCAGTAAGTACCAATATATCTAACACTTATGAATTACGTTAAGAAAAATGAACCCAAAATAACTACATACCATGTGACTAACACCAAAATTTTGGTTATTTTTTAGGATGTTTTAGGAAAGTTTGACGAGAATCAGACGATTCGTTAATATAATGTTTTATCAATTTGACAAAAAATCTATGTAGGGTAATCTTCTAGTCAGTCAGGTTAGTAGGAATTAATATTTTAATGTTGTATATGTTTAAGTTTAAATAATGTGTTATAAATGGTTAATGTTTTAATATGTGTTAAATTTAATAAATTTTTGATGCCTGTATGTAATTAATGTATTTAATAAATTGGTTTCTAGCTTGAGAATGACCCAAGGAGGGGTCGAAATATCGCAAAAGGGAGAGTTTTAATTTTTCCTTTAGACCAAAAATAACTAATTAAATAAATTAGTGATATCGGATAAATAACCTCTGCCTAGAATTGATACAATTTTAGATATACATATTATCTGGAAAACATTTCTTCTCTGTCTTGGACATTAATCAGGCCTTTTTCCAACAACCGATTTGAGAGGAAGATAGAACTTATACGGCATTCATTTGTCATAAAGGACTTTTTGAATATTGCGTAGTACCCCAAGGTTTTAAAAACAGTTCTGCTAGTTTTCAAAGATCTATGAACAAAATTTTTGCTTCTCAATTATATACAGAACTACTCATCTATATAGACGATTAAATATCTTTTTCTACGTCTTTTGACAGTGCTTTAAATAATCTAGAAAGAACACTAGAACATATCAAAAAATGTGGTATTAAATTAAAATCTAGTAAATGTCATTTCTTTTATAATGAAATTAAAATTTTGGGACACCAAATATCGCAAAGCAGTATATCTCCACTACAGGATAATATTTTATCTGTAATGCGATTTCCAAGGCCAACTAGTATTAAGGCAGTAAAATCGTTTCTTCGGCTAACAAGTCACTATAGAAAATTGATTTTTCAATATACAGAACTGGCCAACCCTTTTTTGATTTGATTGAGTACCTCATAACTTTAAGTGGACCGATAAAGAAGAAGAAGCCTTTGAATATCTGAAACAAAAATTAGTTAAGCCACCTGTTCTTAACCATTATAGAGGAGATCGCCAAACGATCGTTTTAACAGATGCCTCTAAGCTGGGTGTCGGCGGAATATTATGTCAACAAGACGAGGATAATAAAATCCATCCAATAGCCTACTTGAGTAAAAAACTAACACCCCAGCAACAGAGATGGACTACATCAGAGATAGAATTGTTATCCATCGTATATTGCCTTAACTACTGGAGACCTTATGTTTTTGGTAAACGTGTTATAGTATATAATGACCATATCAGCTTAAAATACTACAATAACATTAAAAATGTTAATTCTCGTCTCAATAAATTAGCAATTAAACTAGTAGATTATGATTTTGATCTACGTCATAAACCTGGTTCTTTAATGAAACCAGTAGATACGTTGTCAAGATATCCATCTGACAATCAAGAACTATACCCCGAAGATATCCAAGTAAATGAAATACAACTTACTAATATCCAGGTTCAACAAAAGCAGGATCCATACCTCAAAGGTATATACTTAGCATTAATTAATAATGAAAGTGACCAAAAACTAATACGCCGATCTAGACGATACATTATTGATCAAGATGACATCCTACAATATAAAACCCTAACTAAAGAAGGAAGAACTCTTCGTTTAGCTGTGCCTGAATCTCTTCAACAAGATTTAATACGAATATATCACGAATCGATCACTTCAGGAGGACACCAGGGTATAACAAAAACCTATATGAAGCTTGCACAGCGATACCACTGGCCTAACATGACTCGAGACGTTCTGACATTTGTATCTTCTTGTGACAAGTGCCAGAAGAATAAAAAAAGTAAGAAGTTACCACAAGGTAACCTACAACCAATACCAATACCGTCCTCGAAACCTTGGTCTCACATAATCCTTGATTACTTAGGCCCATTGAAGCCAGCTTATAATAAAAAATACATTATAATAGCCACATGTGTTACTACAAGATTTGTTGTGGCAAAGGCTGTAGCCCGAGCTGACGCAAAAACAACGGCTAACTTTATATTGGAAACAATTAATCGATTTGGTGCACCACGAATTATTTCTTCGGATCGTGGCAGTCATTTTATAGCGACTGCAGTTCGGCAATTAACACAGGCATTAGGAATCGATCAAAGATTCAGTTCTGCTTACAACCCAGCTGCGCAGGGCTTAGTCGAAAGGTTCAACCACACAGTCTGTGAACTTATCAGTTCCTTTATCAACGACTCTCACAA
>KZ652251.1:151540-165980 GCA_001010745.2 Gerris buenoi
AGCTACGCCTCCAAAAACATTAAATGGGAATTCGGTAGAGTGATGAAGAAAGAGGGCTCACTTCATTACTTGATTCAAATGGACAATGGTTCTGTGTGGAGACGACACTCTGATCAAATATTGTCATCAAATTATGGGGGGAGAGTTGTTATATAGTTTAATTTAATGTTTTCTTGATTAGTTTATTTTTAGTGTTACTCAACCTGTATGTTTTGTTTATAGATTTGTTTCTCAACTGTCAAGTGTCATTGATGTAAATATAATCAATAATGGATTTTACCGTTTCTTAATGCTTATTATTTTAACTTATTATTTCTTTACTTATTATTATAACTGAAGCTATAATAATAATTTATATTAATTTTCGTCAAACTGTTACTAATTTCATTTCCAGAACCATTAGAGATAGGAACAATTAGTCTTAGAGAACTGTCTGGGTCAGAGAAGTAAAGGTGGGTTTGATTGAACTGTTTAATGTAAGGAGGTAGTGTAGTAAAGGGTTCTAGAGAGCAGGGAACTGTTGCAAATCAAGAACTACTACAAGTCTAGAAGAGTCTCAGCCAGACAGTTCCCTAACGGTTCTTTCGGAACCGTTCTTTGGGACTGTTCCTTTTTACAGAACCGGAACGGTCGGAACCGTTCGGAAAAAGAACTGTTTGACACACCTCTAATATTGAGTCCAAATAAGAGAAAATTAAGACCTCCTCCAGAACTCCGATGGACTCTGCTGGAGGGTTGCTACGATGTCTTTGTCTCCAAACAATCCAAGGTAAAGAGTGAATTTATTCTTCTGTTCCAAGTTTTTCAGATGTAGATTCGTTAACATAATTCATTATTTCTGCAGTAATTTTTTCGGCATCCTAGCAATGGCTCTTTATCAATTTCAAAATGCGTTCAATGTGTTGTGAGGTCTTGACCGCGTCCAAAGATATGGATTAAAGTGCATTTTTAATTGGTTCCAGCAGAATATATGGCTATGGCTATAAATGTCAGGCTTACCATGAAAAACACAGAAGAGGCAGCTGCATGTTGCTGAAAAGCTTTCCTTCGTTTGACAAGTTTTGTAACGCCTCCACTACAACTAAAACATTTTAAAAACTAATATTTTTTATGTTTTTCGCTCCACCTTGTTTCACATAGTCTTTTTAATCTTCGGTATCAGTTTCCTTCTCAAAAAAAGATCCCGAGAAAAGTTAATGATATATTTAATTTTAAGTTATGATATAAGTTATAGGACATAGACCTGCCGGTAAACGAAGGTTTGCTTACATATTTAATAATTTGTCAATATTCGTCTATATAAAAATTAAAATCGTCTTTTGACGTTACCCTCCGTCTAAACTCTAAACTAACTTAGTAGGTACTTTTTGGGCATTCTAGGACATAAATCGAACCCCCCTCTCCTCCGTTTTTGTCTCGCCTTGTCTGGGCATTCTAGGACATAAATCGAACCCCCCACTCCTCCGTTTTTGTCTCTTTTCCGAACACCTCTAACCACCTGCTTACCTCGTCCTAACAAAGAGCCTCCGGGGGTCTGGAAGGTGAAAGTTATGGCTTTTCCATAAGCTTGTTCTATTTTTTCTTTGATTTTAGACCTTTTAAAATTACTACACTTCAACTATTTGCTAAGTAAGAAAAATAAAGTACAAACTACCTACGAGAAAATAGGAAATATCAAAACCTTCTTGATGACAACAGTAGAGTGTTTTTATATCAACTTAGTTCTATTGAATGAAAATTATCTCATATCAGCCGATCGGTTTTAAGCAGCACTTATATCTTATATATTTGTAAACTTTACACAAAAAAAAAAATATATATATATATATAATAATAATTTATAACTTTTCGCGTAAATAGGTAATACCTTTATCTTCTTCAATTATATTCCATGGTTTTAAGCAACACATATATNTCTACTTCTGGGGTCTTGTTCTTCCAAGATTCACATTCTTCACATTGGTCTTTCTTGGGAGAAAACAACGAGATGTTAAACTTTGTATTGAAAAGTTACCGAAATATAGACTATTTAACTACACTTTAGTCGTTTTCATTACTTCTATTTTTATAATCTCTGAATAGAACCATTAAAGATTTACTACCATCTATATATTCTCTTGAGCTTTGCTGTAGAAGGTAGCGACTTTATACTTCCAATAAAGTTTATAACATCTTTTTGAATAGCTGGGTCTATCTTTTTAGAGTTAGTTCCAACTTTCCCTCTCAAATCAGGCTGCAGCTTTCCCATTTTCCCAGTCTTAGAAATTGTGGTTCTCACCATCTTTTCTGTTACTCCTAGAGTTGAAGTGAAAAATTTCTTACAAACCCATTATTTTACTGGGTTTCCAGTTAGTTCTTAAAATAAAAGGAGTGATTCAAGGCTCTACTGTTTCCATAACTACATTTTGGATTAACACCTTCGATGCAATTTGCCATGAAATATCTCTGTTTCTGTATGTATTTATTATTTATTGATAATACTTGGTAATATTTTTATAGCTACTTGTATATGTTGACTTTCTACCTTGAGATATAGAATAAAGCGTTTAGTTCGGTTCAAGAAGTTGTGTCGTGTATATTTATTCCTCCATCAAGGGTAATGGGGCCCAGGACGAAGATACAGACGGGTTGAAGACTAACTGAAGATGAGTCGTAACTCAAATATATTACATCAATTTAATTTAATACAAATAATAAATTATAACTTCAAACTCTGATGACCTCTCTTTAGCTATCTTTTGCAGAAACATTAAGAGACAAGAGACCAATTCATTCGGTAAATATAATCGTCTTATCTCTCCCTCGTTAATCTCTATTTCTATGGATACAGAAGGTCCTAACGACGTGGATGTTCGACTCATTGTTTTCAAATTATATTCCCCCGGTTGAAGATCGTTGAACGAGATAGTTTCTCTTTGCTTGCAAGCTTCTCGGCACAGTTGAAGGAAGGACATCTAGAATAAAAACAACAAACGTATTAGCCTGAGAATAAATATACCTATATTAAATCATAAACATAAACTAGGGTCAAAATTATAAGGTAGAGGGGGATACTTACATTACTAATATATTCGAGATCTCTTACATTACTAATTAGGATCTTGGCTAAGCTATACTATGTAAGTTTACAGCGAAATAACTACTACTTGGAATGATAAAAATTAGTAAAAGAAGCTCCTTATATAGATTTTTCAATCCCCTCTACTCTTAAAGGAGAGAGGGGATTGAAGTTTTTTCCTCTTCCTCCCCCCCCCATGATAAGTGTGTGTGTGTGTGTGCGTATGTATTTTATTCTTCCGAGTATTTTGTATCGTATATTTTAAAAAATATCCCCTCAGAAGCTCTGTATAAAAAAAAAGAAAAACAATTCAAAGAATTGAAAACTAACAGAGGGGACATGTGAAAGTAGTAAAATTTTAAGGGATCCATGGCGAAATCACATTAGATTGTTAAACACCACACTTTCTGCTGTAAATAATGGGACGTTTATTTAACATTAATAAAAAAGACTTACCCTATTTCAATGTTGTACAGATTTCCTCGATATAAGGTCTTCAGATAATGGTTCATCATTTAACTGGAAATTTATTTTTTGAGCATATATAATTTTACCGTGAATATTCAGTTTACTGATTTGTTTATTCGATGCCTTAATCGATTCATCAGAATGGCACTTCGCTACGTGTATATGATACCTGGTTATTTTAACAATATGAGAATTATCGTAAGCGCAAATTACTAAATCTTTCGTGTAATTCATTCTAACGAGAAATATCTTATGTGGAAATATAGGTAAGTATATATATTTTGAGATATAAAATATTTTAAGTTGTTTAAAAACGATCTCTGAAGGTAAGGTATAGAAATGTAGAAAGCTTGAATATAACTCAAAGGACAAGACACCACGTGTATACATATACAGGTATNAATGATAAAAATTAGTAAAAGAAGCTCCATATATAGATTTTTCATTCCCCTCTACTCTTAAGAGGAGAGAAGGGATTGAAGTTGCCCCCCCCCCCCTTCTTTATTTAAAAAATTGAAAACTAACAGGGGGGCATGTAAAGTTGTAAAATTTTAAGGGATCTATTGTGAAATCACATTAGGATGTTAATCGCGCACACTTTCTGCTGCAAATATGGGAAGTATATTTAAAAAATAATAAAAGAGACTTACCCTATTTCAATGTTGTAAAGATTTCCTCGATATAAGGTCTTCAGATGATAATTCCTCAGTTAACTGGAAATTTCTTTTCTGAGCATATATAATTTTACCGTGAATATTCAGCTTACTAACTTGTTTATTCGAGGCCTTCATCGATTCATCAGAATGACACTTCGCTACGTGTATATGATACCTGGTTATTTTAACAATATGAGAATTATTGTAAGCGCAAATGATTAAATCTTTCGTATAATTTATTCTAACGTTAAATTTCTAATGTAGAAATATAGTATATTTTAGGATATAAAATATTCTCAGTTCTACGTGTTTGGCCGCTGTTATCTCTTTATGAACTCCCACACTCTCTTGCAAGGCCGCTGCTATCTCTTTTTGCATTCCCACACTCTCTTGCAAGGCTGCTGCTATCTCTTTTTGAACTCCCACACTCTCTTGCAAGGTCGCTGCTATCTCTTTTTGTACTCCCACACTCTCTTGCAAGGCCGCTGCTATCTCTTTTTGAACTCCCACACTCTCTTGCAAGACTGCTGCTATTTCTTTGGCTATCTTGGCTATCTACCATGGCTGAACTCATTTTAGAGAGGTTGTCAGCTATGATGCCCATCTTACTCGTCAACTGGTCCACCGAATTTTTCAATTCACAGTGGCTGTCTAGAAATTTTCTTTCACAATCAGGAGCTTTCTTAGCATCTAAAAAAAAAAGAATATAAAGTGACAGTGAATAAATAAAACATTAAATGTAACAAATTATACAATAAGTTGAGTTGATAGATGAAGATGTAAAATGCTGCTCTTTCTGAGAGATTGTCGCAAAAGGGCATGTTTTACAAATTCATTACAAAAATAAGACAGCTTCTATAGATAAAAAAAAAGGTCGTCACTGCACATATTTATAATAAGGTGTTCTTCAACTCCAGTTTATTACTTTTAAATTATACATTTACTATGTATTTCCTTCTGAATCCATTTCCTCTTAAATTTTTTATTTCCTAGTTGAGAGGATATCCAGGTAGGGCAAATGGGTACATCTGAGAAAATTTTAACAAGTCTTTAAAAACTGAAGCAACAAAATCTATACATATTGCACTGAAATAAATGTGGGAGACACGACTATAAATGTCTATAGACTATAATATGTCTACAAATTTAAGTATTGAAATAGAACTTAGGGTCATATCTTAATACTAAAAAGAGTGTAAACACACAGAAGATGAATTGCATTTGTAGGAAGTGTCAGGGATTCAATGAGCTTGATAATGACCCAATTAGGACTCATATTCTACTACAGTATAAATTAATCGAATAACAAGTAATTATTGTGCACTTCCTCCTTCTGCCAGGCCCAAAAGATCCACCAGACAGCTCTCTCAATGAATCGTTGGAAAGGCTGTCTCCTTCCTTACTCGAAATCTAAAAAGAAAATATAATATTATTTTACAAAGTAAAAAGTTAAATGTTTATTACAATATAATGTATATGACAGAATCTTAAACCCATGGATCGATCGTTTAGTGTGGCAACTTAAAGAAACACTCTTAAATTATATACTTGGAAATGATAATCAAAATGACACACTTACTGCCACATAATGCTAGACGATACCCGTATCTGGAAACTCTAAAAAGTCCTCATCCACAGGAGGATAGGCATTGGAGGAAGGGAGAGGGGGTGAATCCTCCATTCCACATTATGCGAGACGATACCCGTCTCTGGAAACTCTAAAAAATCCTCATCTACAGGAGAGTAGGCATTAGAGGATGGGAGGGAGGGGGGGGGCGAATTATCCATTCCACTTAATGCGAGAAGATACCCGTCTCTGGAAACTCTAAAAAATAGTCATCTACAGGAGAGTAGGCATTAGAGGAAGGGAGAGGGGGCGAATCCTCCATTCCACTTAATGCGAGAAGATACCCGTCTCTGGAAACTCAAAAAATCCTCATCTACAGGAGAGTAGGCATTGGAGGAAGGGAGAGGGGGGTGAATCCTCCATTCCACATTATGCGAGACGATACCCGTCTCTGGAAACTCTAAAAAATCCTCATCTACAGGAGAGTAGGCATTGGAGGAAGGGAGAGGGGGCGAATCCTCCATTCCATTTAATGCGAGAAGATACCCGTCTCTGGAAACAATCCTCATCTACAGGAGAGTAGGCATTGGAGGAAGGGAGTGGGGGCGAATCCTCCATTCCACTTAATGCGAGAAGATACCCGTCTCTGGAAACTCAAAAAATCCTTATCTACAGGAGAGTAGGCATTGGTGGAAGGGAGTAGGCATTGGGGATGGCTGACAATACCAAATGATAAGTCTTTGTTACTTGTGACATAATTCTTAAGGTGAAAATATCGAGCGTTTTTTTAGAATCCTTGATTATTTGTTTGTAATTTGCTGGGATATAAATGGGACCACTTTTAACAGACCTTTTTTTATCTGTTTTTTCGATGATAGAATGTATTGCCTCGCCTTCATTTTGGGTGTGGCCCTTAATTAAAAATTTATGTGTAATATTTGCATTTATGCGTAATATAACGGTGGTTTTATAATATTCGTAGTTGTTATGTAAGGGCGTAGTTATTAAATGCAATGATGTTTTTGTATTGACCCGGACAGTTGTCCGAGTAGAATATAACTTCAAACTCTGATGAACTCTCTTTAGCTATCTTTTGCAGAAACATTAAGAGACAAGAGACCAATTCATTGACCCCCTACCCCCTTTACCTTCATGCCAGACGTAACTATGTCCCTTCATGCTTTTAATTGACGTATTGTAAAGTTATAATATGTTGTAACTTTGCACAAATAATAAAAGACTGAAATTTTTCCTCTGTGAATAAATAGGAAGCACCGCTTGGCGAATCATAGGCTTCACATGCATTTTTTTTTTGTCGTTCTCTTTTTCAGCCCGTGCCATTGTTTTCGCTGTATGTTTTTCATCTTGTCCTCTACTTCTGGGGTCTTGTTCTTCCAAGATTCACATTCTTCACATTGGTCTTTCTTGGGAGAAAACAACGAGATGTTAAACTTTGTATTGAAAAGTTACCGAAATATAGACTATTTAACTACACTTTAGTCGTTTTCATTACTTCTATTTTTATAATCTCTGAATAGAACCATTAAAGATTTACTACCATCTATATATTCTCTTGAGCTTTGCTGTAGAAGGTAGCGACTTTATACTTCCAATAAAGTTTATAACATCTTTTTGAATAGCTGGGTCTATCTTTTTAGAGTTAGTTCCAACTTTCCCTCTCAAATCAGGCTGCAGCTTTCCCATTTTCCCAGTCTTAGAAATTGTGGTTCTCACCATCTTTTCTGTTACTCCTAGAGTTGAAGTGAAAAATTTCTTACAAACCCATTATTTTACTGGGTTTCCAGTTAGTTCTTAAAATAAAAGGAGTGATTCAAGGCTCTACTGTTTCCATAACTACATTTTGGATTAACACCTTCGATGCAATTTGCCATGAAATATCTCTGTTTCTGTATGTATTTATTATTTATTGATAATACTTGGTAATATTTTTATAGCTACTTGTATATGTTGACTTTCTACCTTGAGATATAGAATAAAGCGTTTAGTTCGGTTCAAGAAGTTGTGTCGTGTATATTTATTCCTCCATCAAGGGTAATGGGGCCCAGGACGAAGATACAGACGGGTTGAAGACTAACTGAAGATGAGTCGTAACTCAAATATATTACATCAATTTAATTTAATACAAATAATAAATTAAAAAATATTAGTCTAAAAAGATACCCGTCTCTGGAAACTCAAAAAATCCTTATCTACAGGAGAGTAGGCATTGGTGGAAGGGAGTAGGCATTGGGGATGGCTGACAATACCAAATGATAAGTCTTTGTTACTTGTGACATAATTCTTAAGGTGAAAATATCGAGCGTTTTTTTNAAAAAATATTAGTCTAAAAATTTGGGTACATTTTGCTTACTATAAATAATAATATAATTGTTAATTAAGAAATAAAGAATATCAGTCTTTCAATTTTAGCACATTTGCTTATTATAAATTATAATTTAAAAAAAAAATAGATTAAGCTAATAACTAAACTACAGAAATGTAAGATTGCTGAGATCATGGTAAGTAGCAATAAAACATTTTAATCATAATATTAAATCAAACCATGCTTCGATTTTAACGCAATAAAAATAAATATTAAAGAAAAGTAATTTTTAAAAAAGGTTCAAATTATATCAGGTATAATAAAAAAAAGTATGCTTTTTCAGTCTTTATGAGGTAGCGAATCGAACTACCCATGGCACCATTGAGGTAAAACAGACTAGCTGTTGCAAGTGGTTAAATTTGGTTCTTTTAATTCTAATAGGCGAAGGATGAAGATTTGGAAATTTGTTTAGTGGTAGTATTTTATTAGCTTTTGCAGTTCTGGAAGGTGGCAACTCCAGCCAATTATCTTGTTCAAAATCAAGTTTTACGACCATCTTTCCGTCCGGGGTATACTTGATCACACGACACGTATATTTGTGATAGTGGGATCACTAGATTTTCTTCCAGGACGAATAGATTTGAACACAGTGAATTATTTTTGTTCATGTAGAGTTAGTCAGGGCCAATATCGATGGATCGCTCGCTAAATACCTTTGTTCCAAGATAAACATCATAATCAAGGGTACAATCAGGAACAATTTGGAAAGTCACATCAGGGATTTCGGTATCGGTTATTTTGATGGTGGTGGTAATTTGTTTATAAGACATTAAAGGTCCAGGACCTATTCCTTTTAACGGCACTTTACACGGTTTGATCTCACCCAGAACTAGGGGTTCTGACAGCAAGGATCAGTGCACCTGTGTCAAATAAGGCCCAGTATTCTACCCCGTCAAATAGGACCCTTAAACCATCTGGTCTATGTCAACTGCTAAATTCATTTGTACTCTTCCTTTTTTTCGAAGCCAGTCTTAGTAAAGCAGGTATCAGCTGAGTGTCCCTTCTTGGCACAAAATGAGCTAGACCTGTTTACATTACTAGTCCTAGTCATGTCAGGAGTTACTGTTGGTAGAGCGGAGGATTTTCGATTTTCCCTTGTAACAGACTTAGCGAACGTGTCCAAAGGATCCACACCCAAAACATTTGACCTCCTGAGGGTTCTTCTTAAAACGGTTGTCTGAGTACCCCTTAGGCTTTACTTGTTTTGCTGTGGGTGCAGAAAAGGGATAGTTCGATGGAGATGTCATTTCCTATGCTGACTGGAATAGAAAGAAGACATAGATTGTGAAGGGCCTGGCCGGGAGCATTTACTAAAAGCAGTTAAGGAGAGCAACTCACTTACAAGTGGCACAGCTCCTATTTATCGCAGCTGTTTTAACATCTATGTCGCAGATATCCTTCACTGTCAGCTCGACTAAATCTACTTCCTTCCAAGAAAACCCTAAGTTTTTAAGCTTAGCTAACTTTGCATGTACATAGAGCTCATAAGAATTAACCCGAGACCTGCAAAGTGTGAGACATCTTTAACAGACGCCCAAGGTTACGTAACAGGGAAGGCTTCAAAAAAATCGGACTTAAACTGTTGGCCAATCTCTACATTCTGGGTCCCACCTTACGTACCAATACTTAGCGTTTTAACGTAAATATGGAGAAATTCTTAGCACTGTCTCAATATCATTCCAAGAAAATTGGGTCTTTAATACTTCGACATGGATTATACTGGAGTCATATACATCTGGTTTAAAAGAGGGGTGTACTTATCATCTCTGAAGCGTTGGTGCGTTGAATATTGACCATTTGACGAGCAAACTCTGCTATGACACCTGTTTTCCCGTTGAGGATTCAACTGGTTTAGAAGATTCGGTAAGTTCTCCTGCCGCAATATCTTCGTGCACTGTGAACTTACTCATAGTGTTTAGTAATAAAAAAAAAACTTACTATGTTTGTTCACACCGATACAATTAATAAAAATAGTAGTTTAAAACCCCGAAATATAACCAAAACCAAGTAGTAACGATTTTCTGTAAAAAAAAAAAAAAAATTCAAATATATGATCGTTAATATAAATTATTACATTCCTGTCCTTCCTTACAAATTCCTGAAGATATTGTGATAAACTTCCTTTTGAAAACTTCATTTGATTTCAACTTGTGCAGCTAAGTAGTCCTTTTCTAGTGTTTTCCAGTGCTACATAAATTTCTTTGCCGTTTTCTTGTTTTTTTTTTTTTATTACAGATAGGGTACTATCATCAAGCCATCGTACTAATATGTCCCTTAATCTTTCTTCTCAAGATCATCTTGGGAGGTAGTCGATATCCTTTTTTCAATCGCTTCCAGAACATCATTTTGTTTCAAGTGCAACTTAAGTCTAAATGCCCAATGTGAAAAACCTTTTCCATCGAATGGTTTAATATTAGGTGCGTTATTAATAGCTATTGCCATTTCCAAGCAGGTACTTAAGTGACTTCCAGAAAACGATTAAGACAAAATTCACGATACACACTTCACACGCACTTTTATTTTAACTCCTTTGTAAAAAAAAAGCTGCTTTAAGCTTTATACGAATATACACATTCATTCATTCATTCACTTTTATTTTAACCGCTTATAATTTCAGGCAAACTAAAAACATTTAATTTAATTATTAGAGTAATCCTGGGCCCATAACCTGGGTGCCTAGCCATTGCGGGATTAAAGGAAATGAGATGGCAGATCAACTGGCCAAGCAGGGTGCCTCCTTGCCCCAACCTCAACAACACATCACATTTAGCCAAGCAAAAGCCGAAATATGCTCCCGTGTTGAAACGACAGTGAAAACCTTACACGAAGAAAAGGCATTAGGAAAAACGTGGCGATGCCTTTTAACAACAGAAATTCCGGATCCGCTACCAAGGGGAGTGTTCACCGCAAACTTTAGAATGGTCACTGGCCACGACTACTTACAAAGCCACCTGCATAAACTAGGCATTAAGGAAACAAGTAGCTGCCCTCTATTTGAGAGTGGAATTATGGACGCAGACCACATCGTCTTAGATTGCCAGAAACTCCAACCCTACAGACAACAAAGCAGCAGCGACAAATGGTTCAGCAAGGCTTCAATATATTGGGCTGCCAGGAAGGAGATGAATATGATTCCTCCGAATCCGGCGTAGGGGGAAAAAAAATAACCTTTAGAAACACGGACAACAAGCTGCGAGCACATGAAAAATAATTACAATATAATTCATTGCCCACCATATGTAAACATTCCTATCCTGAACGGAGTAAAGTTCCATTTTACAGCCCTAGGGCCTGTAAAAATAAAACATGCATTTTTACAGGTTGTTAGTTCGAGAAGCGGCCGCGACGTGCACGAAGTGCTAGTAGTTCTAAGCGTCAGCTGTTCAATTTGTAACAATCAATATTTTTACAACTGCGGTTGTAAAAATGCATGCTTAATATGCATTTTTACAGGCCGCTTGTTTGCAGAAACTGCTCTATGTACGTAAATAGCTATTATGGGAGGTTACAACAAGGTTACATAGGGTGTCAAATTTTTTAAATCCAACACTTTGGTCAGCAGGAACACACTCACGAAGTATCTTAATTTTTCAGGCAGACTTACCTCAATCTTCGCCATCAATGTCGAATCAGAGAACTCTTCATTAAAGAATAAAGCTTTAAAGACTTAGTTTCCACGAAATATCTCTAGTTTACTGAAAAAGGATTGAACATATGGACCTTCTTCAAACTTAAGTTCAAAGAATTCCTGCAGCACCAGATGAGAACGCTTAATTCACACTTGAGCTTACATACAGACAGAAGCTTCTTCCAGCTTATTTAATTGGACATCGGCATCGGCCCTTCTTCCACTCGTAACACTATCATTTCCTGCGCTTTGCTATCAAGGTTTCAGGTAGTTGTTATACTAAAGAATTCATATATTACTTAATAGTCTCTAGATTTTTTTTTTAGTTATTCAGAGATTTATTATTTAATTAATTTACCTTTTGCATTTGTTTAAGTAATACATCCATATTATGTGACAAATGGTATTACGCTTTAAAAACTAAAATCACTTTTAAGCCTAACAAGCATAATTATAGCCCTAACTTAACTTATTAATTGTTATCATATGTTAATTCTATTTGATGGATTCTTTTCCTCAGGTGTTTAATAAATACTCAAAAACTTATAGTTTTCATATATTTTTTAATTGTTCAGAAACGTTTCGACCCTTCTTTAAGGTCATTTTCAATCTTTTGATTCAAAATTAGATGCTGTGTACATTATTCCTCAAAAAAGAGTTTGTCAATAGTAATAAAAATTTACAAATTTACAATTATAACACCCACTTAGTCCTCAGTCACAATTGTTTAAAGTAATAATCATTAAAATAAATATATATACAATTTCACATTATTGCTACTTGGTCAGTTTAAAAAGAGAGTACTAGGAAAAGAATCCATCAAATAGAATTAACATATGATAACAATTAAAGAAGGTGTTAAGTTTAATAACGTCATTTGAAGTTAACTTATTAATGTTACAATTTAATTCTGATAATAAAATTAGGCCCTCACCAACCTAATAGGTCATTCCCGAAAGACGCTTGCGGTAAAAACCAAAATTGAGGTTTTGAGAGAAATGGTATTTTCAGATAAATAAAGATAACTAATTAAAAATAAAACGTAATTGGAAAGCTAAATATTTGGTTATTATTATATTTGCTACATTCAGCCTTGCTGGCTATTTGATATATACGTAATGAACGATTTATCTCAGGTACGGCTTTTATTCGATTATGCACATTTAGGACGAAACACGAAACATAAAAAAGCCATGAGCATGAGCAATCACAAATTCACGCAGTATCAAGTGAAATTTATTTCCGCTGGAAAATTAGACTAACTGTTAACTGCGAAAATCTTAAAGAGATAAAAAAGCTATAAACTACTGGAGGCAAGTCATGCAACGAATTGTAGATCTCATTTTAAATTAGCGACAAATAACTTACCTTTGAGAGAACACAGGGTATCAATATCAGATGACGATACCGTGAGGAACGTAATACCTTCAAGAAGCTCCAACATGACAGTTCCCACTAGCAATTACCTCAACCTATTTGATATTATTTACTGGTAACCAGAATCTAACAGGGTGCATTTTACATTTTATTCCTAGAGTCACTGGGTTTATCTGATATTACCATAAACAGGTGTCACTACCTGGGAAACCCTGAAAAATCAGTGATCATAGCACACATACCCAAGGACAAAGGTTTGCAAGCAAAGAACTGTGCTGAACTCTGGGACACCGCTTTTACAGTGTCCAGAGATTTTTGCCAGAGGCTTAAAAACGAAATTTCCTATTGGCACTCAGAAAAAATTTCCGCATTAGCTCGGCCAACTTTGATTAAGGTTGGTCCAGGCTTGGCATATAGGTACAGCAGTGGATGTGGATGATAAATATAATTAGCTAGCGGACAAAGACAGGGATTCAGTGGACATACTAACCCAGAAACTTAGTATAAATGTGGCTCCTACATATAATAAATTGAGAGAGAGAGCACTGGAGGATTGATCCATGAGGAAAACAGAAGAGGAAGCTGGTTAGGAGTTAGTGAGGTGATATTATAAAAAATAGATAGACTTAGACTCCGAGCCGTTGTTTGTAAACAACGGGAGATAGTGGGGTCTAGCCGATAACGATATCGCACCGCTACCGCTAATTAGTGTTGCTACGGACGCCTTGAGCTGTCAGCCGAGAGTCCTCTCAACCTCACCGCTGAACCGCCGCCCGCCGCTATCCGCTATCCGCACACATACATCCGCCATCCGCATCCCGAATATAAGTTACGTTACATACGCCAGGTCGCAGTCGGTACGTTTTTCTTTATACTATCTTTCTATTTTATTATTTTATCATTTCTATGTTCCTCCGCCCTATCCGTCCGCCATATGATGTATATTTACATATAGTCCACTATTACCCACTTTTTCCTACTCCCGCTGGTGGTCGTCATTCTCCATATTATTTGGAGAAATTATCACCATAACTTTTGGTCCTTTGGCCGCAGATATATTATATTTTCACTGCCTTTTGAGCAATTTATTAATTTCTTTAAAGACCCTTATTTATTCTTATTATTTTATGTGTTTAGTGGAGTATTATAATTATTATATAGGTTCGTTTATATTATATTTATCAGTTATAAAGAAAGTAAAAGTCGCATTTCATTTAACTTTTATTTTTATACAGATTACAATTATTTTTATAAACAAGTTTTTTTTTCTTTTTAGAAAGACTTTATAAAATTATAATATTGT
>KZ652251.1:166927-178896 GCA_001010745.2 Gerris buenoi
AACTATTGAGCCAGAGAAACAATAATGCACAGGTTATGGTAAGGAGTTTGTGAGGTGATTAAATAATAGATAGATTTAGACTCCGAGCCGTTGTTTGTAAACAACGAGAGATAGTGGGGTCTAGCCGATAACGTATCGCACCGCTACCGCTAATTAGTGTTGCTACGGACGCCTTGAGCTGTCAGCCGAGAGTCCTCTCAACCTCACCGCTGAACCGCCGCCCGCCGCTATCTGCACATACATCCGCCATCCGCCTCCCGCAAACAAGTTACGTTACATACGCCTGGTCGCAGTCGGTACGTTTTTCTTTATACACACTATCTTTCTATTTTATCATTTCTATGTTCCTCCGCCCTATCCGTCCGCCATAAACTATAGTTCACTTAACCAACTTTTTTCCTACTCCCGCTGGTGGTCGTCATTCTCCATATTATTTGGAGAAATTATCACCAGAAGCAAAGATCAAAGACAACAGACCAAATCCAATTTAACAGTAACTCACATAGACATGTATATAAGTTACTCATTTATAATGTATCAAGACTAAAATGAAAATGAATTGATCGTAACTTCCTTATACCAACACCAAAATGGAACTATGTGCTTGCTGTGTTAAATCAAAGTACACTAGTACCATTCTACTCTGTAGTGAAACACCAGTCAAGTCAAATCCTGGAATTACTTCACATCGACCTGATAGCACCTATGGAACAACCATCTATAGGCGGCTCCAAATATGTTTTAACGATTGTGGATGATTTTTCCTGGAAAATATTTACAATTTTTTTAACTATCAAGTCTGATACGTTTAAAAAAATAGAAAACTTCATTACATATATGGGCCGAAAATAATTTTAACAAACGCATTAAAATGAAAATGAATTGACCATAACTTCCTTACATATTGTCAACAATAGGATGTATTGTGTTTCTCTGAAACTCACATTACGGAGAATGATGATGTCCCATAATTTACTAATTGCAATAAAGATTACAGTTTGAGTTGGAAGTTTGGTATAAAATGTAATACATTTGGAAGGGATAGCGGTGGGCAACTAATTGCTTGTAAGCTCAAAAGTAACTTGCTATATTATGAAAAATTTCAAGGATATGATGTAGTTAATTTTAATTATTTATCTAATGAAACCAACGTCCCTTTCAGACTTTTGCCTGTTTACCTTAATCCAAATAACTAGGACAATGAATTTAGCCCTCTCTGCACTCTTGCATGCTTAAAATTTCAGTGGTGTCTTAGTTGATGATTGCAATGTTCGTGTTGGGAACGTGCAAGAGGTACCCGAAGCGAAGAGGTGTTGGAGTGTTCTGAGGCAGTGTTGTATAGCCCTAGATGTTCCAGAGATAAAGTAGTGATTAAAAGGGTTACGTGCTTTGTGGAGCTGTGCAATGGTTCCAACTGTAAGGAATTCTGGTCTTGGTTATGCTATCCCGCATAACCCGCCAGGCAATGAGTTAACCTGGATATCAAGCCAAGTAGGCCATATTGTTTGGTATTCGCCATTATGTTTTTTGTAACGGTCGAGTTAACATTGTTTTTAGGCGAAATTTTTACATATAAGGCTTTACGGACATTATACAGATTCGTTTATTTTTTTATTTAGTGAAAATGAGTGACAATGAAGACGTGTCTGTTCCGACTGAAATGTTTGAGAACTTCGAAAAAGGAGTCCCTGGTACTTCGTCGGATAATTTCGGTCAGTTAGTCAAACTAATACAGTTGCAAATGAAGTCGATGCAATTGTTGATTAACGAAAGACGGGGAGTAAGCAGCGATAGCAAATATTGCGTTATTCCCGATTTTGCGTTATTCCCAATTTTTCTTCCCAGCTGGGAAGAATTTCAAGAAGAGTTTACTAAAACGTTCGTCTTTGAAGAAAACATAACATCACTTTGGAACACCATGTGTTCAAGGACTCAAGGTCTGAAGGAAAATGTAACTTGTTATTTTCACGAAAAAATTAAGTTATGTCAAAAGCTTAATCTTAGTTTAAGCGAGCAAAAGGAACGTGTGGCTGTTGGTCTTCTATGATTTGGTATTCATTGGAATGAAGAAGTGGGAACTTCCCTTCTCAGATCATCTCCCCTTGGAGCTAGGCTGATGGAAGTGTGGAGGTCGAGATTTTTGGATAATAGCTAAACAGCTAAAACTAAATTTATTTCAATGCCCAAAGTAGGCATTCCCTGGCCCAAGTGTATTGGTTTGTGTACAGATGGGGCTACTAAAGCTATGTTAGGAAAATTGACAGGGCTAGCAGCAAAAATTGAAATAGTTGCTCTTGAATGCTGAAGTGCACATTGTGGAATCCACCAGGAAGCACTAGCTGCTAATTGTATGCCGGAAGCGATTGAAAAAAGGAAGTCGACTACCTCCTAAGATAATCTTGAGAAGAAAGATTTAAGGCAAGGGACATATTAGTACGATGACTTGATGATAGTATCCTATCTATATATGTATATCAAATTATAGTTTTGTCTGTACATTGGTCAGAATTGAAAAATTTTTGGATACTTTTTCGTTTTATACATCCCGAAAACCGAATCCGGCCTTAACTTTTTTCGTGTATGTGTGTCTTTCGCCTCAGTCAGACTTTATAGGCGCAAAACAGGCTAAATGTAATCGATTAATTTTTTTCAGAGGTGAGCGAAAATGTTGTGCAATTTGTAGGCTTGGTTTCATCGAAAAATATTGAGTAGAACCAAAGTTATTAAATATTTACTGGTCCAGAAGCCGTATTTGATAGAGCAAATTACATTCACGCATCAAGGTTAATGTTTGTTCGATGCCTTATCAGCCTTAACTAGACTAGAGAACTGTCAGGTAGCCCAACCCCCTGCAATCCCCACCACCTCCCACTTCTCTATCTTCTCCCACTAAGACTCTAGGCCTAGCTCTTCTATATCACCTCACTATTAGCTTTACCATTTGCAACAGTGACGATCTAGGTCAAAAGTTCTGGGGGGCTAAAGCCCCCCATGTTTTGTGGGTGTAGTACACATTTTAATGTACCAGGAAGCTACACATTTGTATATATTATATGTTGTTCCAGTCCTTTATGGTGGCAATCCTATGCAGTGGCATCCAGCGACAAGGTCTGGGGGGCACATTCTATGTCAGTTTAGATTGGGGAGGGGGAGGGGGGAAGCATTCGTAGTGGTAACAAGAAAAGAAAACTACGTACTTCAACAAATCTGCTTCCCCCCCCCCTCTCAAAAAAAAAATACTATAACAAACAAATAAAATCTCCGCGGGTAAGTAACAACAAAAATTGTGTTTAGATCGTATTCGTTACAATACGTTCTAACTACTGCGTTCTGTTCTAATACTGCTGATGCTTACTGCAGTACATGTCTTACTGTAAGTTATGGGCGCCGTGCAGTTATTTATTGAGGGGGGGGGGATCCGGAGGTCCTCCCCCGGAAAATTTTGGAAATATGGCCTCTTAAAACAGCGCTTTTATGCATTTCTGAGGTGAAATTGAATATTGGATCATTTGAATCCTGGGGGGGCTAATTTGGTTTCAGGGGGGCTTAAGCCCCCTCTGCCCCCCCCCCCTAGGATCGCCACTGAACTGCAACCGTTGCACGAATCACATCGCCTTCTGTTGGCTGGTTAAAACCGATAGATCTGTTATCAAAACTAATTTAATAGCTTGACTAAATACATAATGAAGTATATAAACACTAGGATATAAAAGGCTAGTCTGTAATAAAAGACAAGAAAACGGCAAAGGAAATGTATGTAGCGCTTGAAAACACTTACACTAGAAAGGACTAGCTGCACAAATGGAAATCAAACGTGAATTAGCTGCTATGAAGTTTTCAAAAGGAAGTTTATCACAATATCTTCAGGAATTTGAAAAGAAAGTGACAATTTATAATAACGATCATATTATTTGTGTTTTTTTTTTACTGACAAATGTTATTACTGGTTGTATTTCGGTGTTAAAACTACTCAGGAAAACTTACCAGTTGAATCCTCAACGGGAAAACAGATGTCATAGAAGAGTTTCCCCGTGAAGTTAAGTTCTATTACTCCTGGTAATGATATTTTAATCACAGGTAAACAACAAGTTTAGCACTAAAAGTTGATTTTTGAAGATATTGATTTTTATTTTTTGCTTAGTTTCTACTAATAATTTTATTAAAAATTAAAACACTAAATTCTATGTATATTTATTGTCGTCGCATCAATACCGCTTCTTCGATGAATACTCTTTCGTAGTTTTTATTTGATCCGTTAATTATGAATGATGAGACAGTTCTGTAGTCGGTGTTGATACATTTCTCATTCACTAATTTGAGGGTTTGGACGTCTGTTCTAATTTTTTTTAAGTTCGCCCTGGTTTGTGTGAGTATTAGGTCGTGTCCTGGCTTGTGTTCTTGTAGTATATAGTTCAAACCATAAAGTCCGAAATCGAAATAGTTTATTTGACATATCGGTTCCAGCTAAAGTTTGTATTTTCCGTAACAACTGACCGCCCAGTTCCATACCTGTAAGCAATCTTTTTAATTTCTTCTTTTGGCTCTCCTTGAAAATACTGATCAGTCTATCCTTAGCCTCAGCATACTTCCGATCGGTTCCGCTCTGAATTATATCCCAGATGTTTTCAATTATTTTTGGTTCGAGCTGGGAGACTAAGTAGTTAAACTTAGTTTCATAAACAGTAATTTTATTGAGCGTAAATTGAGCTTCAATCATATAAAACCAAATCTCTGGTCTATCTGGCCAAAAGGGAGGGATTTTTATACTCACCTCTTCGCAAGCTGATGGCAAAGAATGATGGACATCGTCATTACTTCGTTGCAAAAAACTTCTTTCAACCGAATTTGACAACTTTAAAAATAACAATAATTAAATAATTTTTATAACACTTTTTTTTGAAAATTTTGTCAAAATAAAAACGGAATGAATTTTGAAAACGAAATTGAGAGTGAAAAATAAAACACGGGGTCACCAATCTGTAGCCCTGGTATCGTAGATCTTAGGTCTACTACGCCGAGCTACGTGAATTTAAACTTATAATATTAAAAGGAATTAAACACAATCTTGAATGGAGTCAAAAACAAGACAAGACTAAATTATATTTTATTTTCTCCTGTCAAAAAAAAAAAATAATAATAATAAATTAAATTTGAACAGTGATATTATATTACTATAATACCCTGCTACAGTTCGCTTTCCCGTATCCTGGTACTCCATTTATCCATATAATGTTCGGGAGTTTTGAGTTTACTATGTCGACTTAAAATTTGGTTGTTGATTCCCCGTCGAGCATTGGCTGAGTATCCTTGGTAACTAAACTATATCTCTCATGTGTTTCCAAGTTTTTGCTATTTCTGTTGAAAGGTACTTAAGCTCCTTCATTTTGCAAGCAGAAGCCCATTCTATATGCTTCAAAATACCAGACAGATTGTTTTTCGTAATTGTCGTATATGTTCATTCCCTGTCTTTTTATTTCACGTATTTTTCAGGAAGATTCGTAGATTTCTTTGTGTTCTGTGAAATTGAAAATAGTGGACTGTAGGAGATGAAAGTATGAAAAATAAACTCGCTGAATTTTTCTTGAAAACTATATAATTGAAATTAATATGATAGATACATATGGCCCACAGACGGTACCTTAGGTTACAGTGTTTAATCTCATAATTTTTAAATTTTCATCTAGATGGTCTCTCCAGAAAATAAGTAATAAATGTCTCTGTGAAGGATCAATTTCAATTTGCCGATACATTTTTTCTATGTCCCCGCAAAGGACAACATTGTGCTTACGAAACCGAATGACTATATTGATCGTTGGCCGATTTTATGCCAATAATTGCAGTTGATAGAATAACTTGTTTTTGCTTCGATGCCCCAGCTCCAACACCAATATGCATAGATAGCACTGACAGATCCCCCTTGATTCGATGTTGTCTGATGAGATGCAGGGCTAGTGTTGGTCTTTCCCAAATTACTACCTGATGATTGGTGATTATTATACTGTTTGTGGAGAAAGGTATTGTCTGGCCACATGTCTTACAACTACCGTATTGACACTGATTAGATCTTGAATTCCACTTGCGAATATGAAAACAACCTTTAAGAAGCACGGTTTTTGTTTGTCAAGTATGAGTGTGTGCTTCTTGATTTAATGCGTATATTCTGGTTTTCTAAGACATTATTCCACGACTGCCACTCTTTTTGGTAGTTATTTATTTATTTATTTATTTTTTTTGTTAGTAATGCTATTCCTTTAGATAGTTTCATGGTATTTCCAGTTTTACTGGCAAACGAAATATTTGCCTAAAAGCTAAGTGTACCTTGTAGAATATTATATAATCAGAAGTTTGGATCCGTGAAGGGTAATAAGAAGAAGAAGACTAGTACTCTTTCATGCTAGGTGGCAACTCGGGCCATTTTCAAGCCTAAACGTAATATTTATTCATTGTAGAAACATGACATACATAAGAATAATCATGATAAATAACAATTGTGGAAATAATCTAGTTATTACCTATATCCTAAAATGTTAAAATCTATTCTCAAGTAGAAAAAAAAGATGATAATTTTGTTGTGTAAAGTCTCATTCGGGGAACTATTCGGGAACTATTGTGAACGAATATATTAAGAAGAATATATTTTCTTTCTTATTTTTGCCTGAAAAAAGTCGAGAGATTTGCAAGACATATTTTATCAAGTCACAAAAAGTAACAAGAGGTTATAAATATTCTTGTCTGCCCAGTTAAAGGTGGATTAAGAAACAAAGGTTGCCAAAAATTTAACCAAGAAACAAATGAAAACGTCATAATTAACGAAGAAAAGTGATATCCGATTAAAATTACTCTCCTTGCGCTTATTGTTTTATTACAGTCCAAAGATTTTATTTATCCAAACACGTAAAAAATTGTTCCGTGAAACCAACTACATCGAGCTCAGATACTCAAGAGAATTCTCTTTTACTTCTCTCTGACAGCATAAAATATAAAAAACTTTTACCCGTCGATGCTTGCGATAGATTAAAAAATGAAATTTTTCTAGGGATGGGATCTTATGACATAATAAAAAATGAATAAAACAATGTTAAAACAATAATCGCATATGGCAACCCTCTATCCTTACATGCTAAGTATAGAAGAAACACAAGAACACACTACACGAATCTAATAAGAACAAAACTAAGACAGATGCCATAGTAAATCAATTCAAATCAATAATAAAGAAATAACCAGTTTGGCGGAAATATTCCATCCAAAGAATTATTACAAACATGCGCCACACTCAACGAGGCTGGAAAAATAGGAAAATGATTCCGACCTAAAACAGTTTATTGAAGATTGGCTTTCCATTTACAACAGGAATTTCAACAATGATATAGGTGCATAAGCTTTGAAATATTTAGAAGACGAAAATGGAAGACCCCAAACAGTTGCCATCAATTGAAGACATAACATAAAAAAACTAAATGCTCACATAAAAAATGAAATAAACAATTCTTTGACTGTGCTAAATGTCCAGTATGAAAGAAAAATGTGGGCAAATTTATCAAAACATTTCCTGGCCCGAATTCGATATTCAACAGAAAAAAAGAGTGGCCGACAAGATTTTATTAAAAGATTACGGAAAAAGGGCTGGACTACAAAAAAAAGTGACTTGTATCAAAATTTAGATTTCAGTGAAACAATAAGGTGATAGATTGCTTCGGTTTGGTGTAAGAGGAAAGAAGGGGAACAGAGCCCCTATCCTGATATCTCTGGACCAGCAAAAGGCGATTGTTAAATTGATTTCTTTTAGGCAAGAAGCAGGTGTAGGGAGAAAAAATATTTATTTATTGGCTATAAGGAACAATATCTTTCAACAAAGAAGGAACAATCCACTACGCCGCCGCCTCTTCAACTCGATCCCGTACATAAAAGTTCCACAGGTTGAAAAGGGAAGCGGAGGAAGTCAATCTTGTTCCATCTAAGGGGTCGATTTCCTCTTTACGCATCCGGAACTTAATCGAGCTCTGGCTTGGTCAAAAGACTCTTCCTTCGGCATCATTACATCCCCTATGCTCTCCTGAGGACCCCGTCAGAGCAGGGCCGATTCGCCCTGCTAAATATGTATAACTAGATATGGGCCGCTGATGTATACCGAAAAAGCTGGTGAAACGCCATTTTTATCCCTTGTTTAGGCTTCGCCTATTTTTGCATGTTCAGTTTTTCATAACATTTATATTATGCATGTAATTAATACTATTTATTTGTAACTTATTTAACGTACCTTATTGTATTACTTAAAACAAGCTTTAACATATTATTATACACTGTACACAACACTTCGCACATAATCTGCTGTCCAAGAGAAAAATGTTTGTTATGAGTCTGATGTGTCGTGTTTTCAAATGACAACAAGAAACGGGAAGGTTGCAATAGGTTTACTGGATTCCTTGGTTCCGTAATCCAGCAAGAACTTCGTCCTCGGTCCACCGGGTGTAACCCCCACCCACCACACCGCTTCAACCAGGGCTCAGCAACACTAGCAGCTCTCAAGCGCTCGGTTTCAGCGCTGATTTAGCAAAGGTAGACCAGCTGAAACCTGCCCAGGTTGGTTACCATAAAATGCCGGCAGCGTGAGTACTCCTATTTTAGCTATTTAGTAATATATTATTTATTTGGCTGTATTAAGCAACCTGCCCTCGCAGTATTCGCAGCGCTAGACGTGCAACACGGATTTCTACAGTTTAGCCTAATCTGAATGGAGTTTCGGTGTCACGGAGTTACGGCACTGCAGCAAAGGCCGTTTCGAGACAGTGGTGTCCCTGCCTGCAACTCAGCTCATTTCTTCTGACAGCTTTCACCTTATTTAGTATAAGTTATTTCATCTAAAGTAGTGGTGTAGCGACCTGGCCCGTCGCTCACTCTTTTACAGTCATCTTGTTACCATTTATTATTAGTTCTCTTCATGTTGTGCGTCTTTGTACGACAAAAAGGCTTTGAGCAATTTTT
Source organism: Gerris buenoi (assembly GCA_001010745.2). Taxonomy (NCBI): domain Eukaryota; kingdom Metazoa; phylum Arthropoda; class Insecta; order Hemiptera; family Gerridae; genus Gerris; species Gerris buenoi. Next base: position 175,913 of record KZ652251.1, read on the forward strand.
TAAGAAAGAAAATTAATTATAATAACATTTTAAAAATGCGTGTAGGAGTAAAAAAAGCAATTAATTGAATTCAGAAGAAAATGGAAACTACTTTACCACTTTACCTAAAGAACAAAAGTATTAAAAGAATTTGTATTGAAAAACCACATACCATATCTTTGGGTTGGGGATCACACTAATTGTTCCTTTTACTTTTGTAAGGGTTAAAAAAATACAAAGGAAAGAGAGGAAAATCTTGTGTCCATATTGAAAAAGGATGGACTATACTATAAAACTGAACATATTGTTAGTGAATTTAAGAAGGAATAATGCCGAATAGTTGAATGATTGGTGGAAAACGAGCCAAATTCACCAGAATAGGGTCATAACAAAGAAGATGTAATGCAGCTGTTATATCATATAACACGAGACATCTTCACAGTAAGCTTGTCTGCAATATATTATATAAATCAAGTCCTGGAAGCATGAGAAAAAGATTGGAAAGAAAGAGTCTTGCTCATAGACAATTTTCTATTCATTAAGCTGTAGTATTATTGTATATTATCCTATAGAAATAGGAAAAGTGATTGTTACATATTCAAGGCTTAAGCCTAATAGTAGACAAGCTGATTATGGGAAGGAAATTAAATAAAAATAACACTAAGCTGTAAAATAAATTATTTATTGAAGATTAAAATTAATCAACGAAAATATTGATTAATATACTGTCCTCGGACACGCTGCCCCTCCCTCCTTAACATTTGGTCTTGTTCGTTGAAGACTCCGTCAATTTCAGGGTGAAATTCTTCGTTACCAACTTCGTTAAAATCTTCATCTCTAAAGGCTATCGTCACATTGTGCAGCAGAGCACATGCTAGGATGATTCTAGCAGCATTTTGCGGTCTATAATGGAGGGTTCTGTCTTTGTAAAGACAGCGGAACCTGCCCTTAAGTAGGCCAATACACCTCTCTACGCATGACCTCAGTTGGGAGTGTCGCCTGTTGAAGGCAGCCTTGGGGTCCTCTCCTGAGCATTGGCAACAGGGGTGAAGAGCCAGGGAAGAAGAGGATATCCAGAATCTCCTGCAACACACAAGCCATGCATTTATAAACAATTAGCACATTGTTATACCAATCAAATTCAAATTAATTCTGTGGCAAGTACAAAATATTTTCCTTTTTTTAAAAAATAATGGATTCAAAGACTCTCAGTGAGATGCAGAAGGTTACACAACATATCTGTAGCACTTGGTCTCTGAGATATGCGACAAGACAAAATATCATATGATGGAAAAGAAGTATCTTGATGGTGGCAATATATATTGTGGTGGACATATCAAATATTTCAACCATTATTATTAGAAAGATATAGGCAGTATAGAAAATAATTGCTCTGCAATAATTTGTATTATAGTTACACACAATTATTTCGTATTGCTTTTATTTTTTTCATATTCTGCCCTTGGACACCTATGGGAGGGTAAAATACATGTCTGAAAAATATGGAAACTTTTAAGAAAAACTGGCGTATAATATATATTTTTCCTTTTTTTTTTTTGTCTATCAGACTTAGGACAGACTCTTTGTGGCATTAAGCAAAGAAAATTTAAAGTTTTGTACCTATAAACATATTTTTGAAAGTGAAAAAATTATACACATGTACGTACTTGTACATGGGTAGTACCTCGAATATCCGCCTCCCGATTCACCATCTTCTGTATGTACCTTCTGTTGTTTAATTAACACGTTCCCCCAGTCCACTTTGCATGTGAACACTATCTGGTAGTTGTTAAGCTACAAAAAGTGCCTGGATGGAATGAACATAACTTTAACTCTAATTTGCCAAAGTTTTTGTGCCTCCAGTAAAAATGTTGTTGTGTTAAAAGATTTTGGCATTTACCTAAAAGATGGGTCCTTTCATCTCCGTCATTGTATCTGGCCTGCATTATTCTGCTTTCTCTCCATACAGTTGCGTCATGCGTACTTCCGGGGAAGCGGGGAACAATGTTCCAAATCCGCATATCATAGTCACATATCTAAAAAAGTTACAAATTGAAATGATAAAATTATAGTAATGTAGACCGATTTAAAATTGATATAATTAAATAACTAATGGAGCACATTTTACTTACAATTTGAGCATTGATGCTGTAGAACCCCTTATGATTAATGTACACATGAGCATCAATGTGTGGCGTGGTTATGGCAATGTGTGTACCATCGACTGCTCCCAAAACATCACGTAAGCCAGCGGCTTCAAACCTAAAGTAACATTGTCAATATTTACTAATTTGCCATTCATGAAGTATAACTAAATTAAACAAAAATTTACTATGTATGACATACCCAGCTTTTATCCTTCTCCTTTCCTCTTCTGATCCCGGAAATTTCGGCCATTCTTTGAGGTTGCACCTCACAATAGCATTAGCTACTTCTTTAATTGCCCTACATTGAACACTCTGGCTCACGCAAGAAAGCACCGAGGAGCCAGCAGGACGCTGGTAACTGCCAGTGCCAAAAAAATGTAGAGCAGCCAAAACCTGAAAATTCCAATTAATATTAATATTTGCCTGACTTTTTGTCTTCCAGTTTCAACTTTAGACTATAATTAGCCATATTTCGTTTAGTTTGAATGCAATACTAAGACACTGCGCCTCAATATCAGCTTGTACAAAATAATAAATAAATAGGTACTGACTCTGAGATAAACAGGTACATAGCTTTGACGACGTCCACGGTAAATAAGTGGAGCCAAATGGTTAATCAGATACATGACAGCCTCTTGAGAAAGACGGTAATAGGCCCTGAATTGACTCAAAGGGACGTCAAAAGGATTGGAGGCATCCCTCAGTTGTCTCCTCAAGATTCGCAGGTGGACCTGTCTGGCTATTCTTTGTCTCCTCCTCTCGTGGAAGAAATACAACTCCATCTGGAAATTTTAAATTTCAATTAGATCCTTGATTGTGTTTTTTCTCCAATAACCAAACAATGTCTTACCACAAAAA
>KZ652251.1:179859-195147 GCA_001010745.2 Gerris buenoi
GGTAAACTTAGATTCAGTGACCAGTTTGATTCTATGATTAGAAAGGCTAGTCAACGACTCGGTTTGATTCGACGTATTGCCTCTGACCTGTCAATTGATTGCTTTGTTATTTTATATAAAACCCTTGTTCGTCCCTTACTGGAATATGTTGTTCCAGTGTGGAATATGTTTGGTTCGACTAAGTCCAGAGCGATTGAACACATTCAAAAAACTTTTGTTCGCATATGCTACACAAGATATATGTTTCGGCGCGTTTATTATAAGTATGAATCTCTGTGTGAACGTTTAGGCCTTGATCCCTTACATAAGAGACGGACTGCTCATGAGGTGTTGTTCTTGCTTAACTGTTTGTCGGGTAAGACTGACTGTTCTCCAGTGCAGGGTCTCGTCACTGTACTCCCTCTAGATCGTCGAGCGGGTCGTCCCCTTTATATAAGGGATATTTCTCCAGCTAATCCTATTGTCCGATGTGTCTCCTCCTGCAACTCCCTGAACAACTGTCCTAACATTTTTTCCCTTTCCTGTATCCGCTCTATTATACCATTCATTATCTAGTGGTCAGCGATTCGTTTTTCTCCGTCACTACTTGGATTATCCTTAATTAATTTATTCATTTAGTATTAGATTTTTGTCTTTGTTAACAATTATTTTATGTTTGTTTATCCCGGTACTTCGATGTGATTATGAAGTAATAATTACTATTATTATTTGTCTCTGTTCTACGCTTTAACTGTGATATGTAATTTTTTTTCCATTCTAGTCAATTGTTGCTTAATTTTTAAATTTTTATTATTATATTTATTTGAGTGCCCCGTTTTATTTGCGTGAGCTGTTTTGGGGACTCTGATTGTATATTGTAAATGTAAACCTTCTTGTACAATCTAAACTAATAAATAAATAAATAAATAAATAAATAACGCTGAAAATGACACCGATCAAGTATTTAAAGTTGACCAAAAAGTTAATTATAAGAAGTCTAATTATAATAAAAATAACAGTGCTAGTACTAGTAGTAGTAAGCCATACAATTGTAGAAAATGTGGTTCTACACAAATTTACTGCTCCTAAAAACCTCTGAATGTCCTTAATACAGTGGGGCTCAGCCATTCCTAAGATAGCTTTAGTTTTTTCAGGGTCTGGTCTGACTCCCTCTCCAGAAAAAATCAAGCCTAAGTACTTTACTTCAGAGAGTTTAAATTGTATCTTATGTTTATTAAATTTTATACCATTTTCTTTAGTACGTTTAATTACAGTCGGTAACTTTTCATCATGTTCCTTTTCATCTTTACCGGTCACAATCAGATCATCAAAAAACACCGACACGCCTTCTATATCACCAAAATATTTTTCATTTTCCCGTTGAAATATCTCAGGAATGGAAGACAGTCCGAACAGGATTCTGTTAAATTTAAACCTTCCAAAGGGACTATTAAATGTACAAAGCAAGCTTGAGGGTTCATCGAGAGGCATTTGATAGAACCCCTCCTTCATGTCGAGGACAGTAAAGCAATTCTTACCGCTTAGCTTAGTAGTTAACTCTTCTATAGTTGGGATACTGTGATGTTCCCTTTTTAAATATTTATTAAGTGGTATAGGATTAATACAAATTCTTAGATTTTTGTTAGGTTTATTAATCACCACAATGTCGTGTACCCAATCAGTTGGTTCGGTGACCTTAGAAATAATACCTCTATTTTCTAGACGATCTAGTTCAGATTTTAAACGAACTTTTAAGGACTCCGGAAACCTTCTTACAGGTCTAACTACAGGAATTGCGTCTTCTCTTAACTGCAATCTACATGTGTGTGGTAGCCTACCCACACCTTTGAAAAGAAAATCATTTGCTTGGATAAATTCCTCTTTGGAACCATTTGATTCAGTTAAACTATTAACTCTTTTAATATCTTATCTTAATTTTGGTATCTATCATTTTTTTTGTCTGGATCAATTTTCTTTAGAAGTGAAAAAGGCAACATATTAATATTATTAGCTGTGTCCAGCTTAAACTTCACAGAATAATTATTACCTCTTCTTCACACCTCTAATTATACCATCATGTCTTCGCAAGTTCATACTTAATATCATCCATGAAGGTCATATGGGCATTGAAAAGTCAAAAAGCATGGCTAGAGGAGTAGTTTACTGGCCTAATTATACAAATGATATAAAAAACTTTGTCGAAAGCTGTCCAACTTGTTCGTCCCATAGAAACAGTCAGCAGCCTCAACCTTTGTTACCTCACTCAGTACCTTTGAGACCGTGGCCAAAGGTTGGTATAGATTTTGCTCAGTATTCAACTCAGAAATATTTGATCGTTGAGGATTATTTTTCTAACTACTTTGAGGTGAGTCAAATGTCAAATAATAACTCAGAGTCAGTCATTATTGCACTAAAATCATTTTCGCTAGGCACGGCATTCCTAATGAAGTTATTAGTGATAATGGTCCCCCATTTAATTCCCTACTTTTAAAAAATTTCTTTTATGACTGGGATATAATGCACACTATATCTAGTCCTAATTTTTTTTTCCTCCAACAATGTTCTTCAACTCATCTCTTTCTTTGAATGATACTCTATAGGGTTTAGAGTACACAGGCACACTTCCATTCTCTTCCTTAATATGCATATTCACTAGTTTTGTACAGCCAAGCTCAGCCATCTCAAAAGCAAAACAATCTCTGTAAGAGCGTAGTAGAGCTACCAACTCAGCACGATTTTCTCGAGACACATCCTCTCCACAACTAACTATGTCTGCAGTAATGTCCTGCTTCACCCCTCTCCTGAGACAGTCACTATCTGGTATTGCAAAACCTCTATCAATAGTCACACCACTATCTAAAACAATATCGTTACCTGGGTTATATACGGGTACGGTTATGTTCATACACTGAACCTGTGAAGGTACTGGAGTGATGGATCCTGCACATAACTTAGTCCTCTCCTTAACTACCAGTTTCCTTTCAGCTTTTCTCTCTTCGTTTATAACCTCGTCCTTAAAGGGTAACTCATCAACCCAACAGAAATGCAGAGTCTTGTCGGTCTTGTAGTAAGCAACATCAGGGTGTTCAGACCACGTTCTGCCAATCAATAATGAACAAGGAATTGCATTATCCGGAACCACTAGAAGTTTAACATTCAAGGAAACATCACCTACAGCAAGATTAGCCTTAAAATAACCTAGGGTATAGGTGGCAGGCTCCTTACTACCAACTCCATACACAGGTTGACGTTTCTTTTCATACACAAGTTTCAGTTTCTCCACTAAACCTTCCTGTATGATACAATCACTACTACCACTATCCACCATCCCCATCACTTCTACATCTCCATTCACTATAACAGGTTTGAAACACGCTGTCTTTAAACCACTTGTAGTTGAGGTTAAAACTGTTGAATTCTGTGATGCTTCCTCTGGACACTGTCGTTTAGTATGACCAACCTTCTTGCAGCGGTAACATGTCACCACAGGTTTTCTTGGACAATCTGAAGCCAAATGACCTCTCACTGAACAAATGAAACACCTAGGCTCCTTAATAGGGTCTGGGCAATTAGTCGCTATATGACCTACCTTGGAGCATATGTAGCATTTGTATTTCTTATCGCTGAACGACTCATTCTTGACTACAACTGAACTAGATGGTCTTGCCTCAAAACTACTAGCATTCTTAATTACATCATATGTCTTAGGAGGTACTCTAGAACTTAACATACATGGACTAGACTTGCCTCTTACACTGTAGGATCTTTCATACATTCTAATATCATTGAGCAGTGCAACCTCGTCCACATGATCACGACCCATCAAAAACAAGCTCAACTCATGAGACAAAAGGCCATCCACAATTTGTGTTTTTACATCTGAGGCACTAAGCTTTAAGTCCTTTGCCAACCTAACCTTGCTGTGAAAATATTCAAATACACTTTCCCCTCGTAACTGGACTCTACTATTCAAGCGACGCCATTTATCCGCCATATTAATTTCCCTAATAAATGTCCGCCTAAACTCAGATTCAAATGAGTTCCATTTAGAAAACTTCTGACCCAATAACCATTGACGCGCTGCTCCAATTAAACTAGAGCGAGCAGCTTCCTATTTAACAGGGTCTGTCCAATTGTGCATGGATGCCACTCCCTTAAGGCCTTCCAGCCAATCTCAAGCCTCAGATGCACCTTTCACACCGTCATATTTATAACTATTTTTAATTAAATCTGGTATTACGTGAATAAGCCCTGATTGTTGGCGGTATTCATAGCGATGAGGGCACGATTCTGTTCAAGAAGTTGTGCGAACAAATCGTCTCTACTGTTATTTGCACCAATAACGCGCCGAACTTCCTCCGGACTCGCCGTCACTCACGTACTCGCACCTTGAAGTGTTAGTAGTCATAGCCGAAATCAAACTTATAAAGTCTCAATAAAATTTATTCACACGAAATTCCCGCACACAGTCTATACTTATGTTTTAATCGAAAACGCACAGTAATAAGCTTTCTAGTTTTAACACTAACAACAAAAGCTTTTCACAAACGGGCCGATCTCGATTGATTTTTTTTTTTTTTAAATGCACTCTTAACTTAAACAAACAAAAATAAAACTAGCCGTAGATAAACGATATCCCACTTCTGAAATTTGTAAGAATAATAATAAATCAGAGCACATACACAGTTCTCAAGACACTAAACGTTTATTTAATTACACTTAAAATCTCTGTTACTTAAAATCTAAGAGTTAAGGGGACGCTACTCAAGTACACTCTATCTAAAAAAAAACACATGGCTCTCACTTCCACGCTCACTCATTTAAACAGTGCTGCCACTGAGAAAAATCTAAATGCAGATCTAACACTTCAGTCACAAGTTTCATGTCGATTCTTTTTTTCTGATTCATAAAAAATCTTCCATAAGTTGAGTTTACCATCAACTTGTAGAAGTCTTTCTCAAACCTTTTTTTTCGCGGACTGACGCATCCGCGTGTTTAGATCAATATACCCCTTTAACCAGGGCGATTGATTAAAACTTATAACTCGATTTATTTTTTTGAGAATGTAACCCATACTCAGAGCCTGTTTCAGGCACCGATAATGTATTACATACCGGGATTTATCTTCTAAGGTGGATATCAACTTAACTATTATTAAAAAAACAACATCAGTTAATAGTGATCTATCAGCAGATAATCTAAATAAATATTTTATCCAAGTAACAGATACAGGTACAAATGATTTCAATAAGGCAAAAAGAATAGCGGAGAAATGTTATGAAGATAAACGTCCTCACAAAGATGTACGGTTTCTTGTTCCTGTAACAGAAAAAAAGATAGAATCAATTATTAAAAATATGAGTAACTCAAGAGCTCAAGACTACTATGGTCTATCAAATCATTTATTATATGATTTGATTATAATTATATTCATCAATATTAGCCCCGTTAACTCTAATTATTAATGAATGCTTAATACAAGGACACTTCCCTCAAGCTTTTAAAATTAATAAAATTACTCCAATATTTAAGAAAGGAGATTTACATGAAGCTGGTAATTATAGACCTATTAGTATATCTGTCATATTGGGAAATGTGATGGAGATAGTTATTAGAGAACAACTGGTGGAATATTTAAAAAGAAAATTTTTATTAGCCCAAGCACAATATGCTTATAGGAAGAATAAATCGACCGAGAAAGCAATATTAAAACTCATACAAACTACTATAAATAGTTTTGAGAAGGGTGAGCAGGTACTATTAACCTGTCTGGACCAATCAAAAGCCTTTGATAATGTGCCAAAGGATGTATTAATAGAAAAAAGTAAGCTATTAAATATTCAAGGAAACGCGTTAAACATGATTGATGAATATTTAAGTGATAGACCACAGTATGTTGTAATTAACGGAGAAGTATCGGGTATTGAAATAGTACGAGGCGGGGTAGTACAAGGGTCCAACTTAGGAACCGTACTTTACCTGATTGATACCAATGATCTAGAAGATCATATGAAGAACAGAGCCAAAGCACCATAGCTACCAACAAGTTTATCGACAAAACCTGAAACAAAAAGTGAAATTAATAAACAAACAAGTTCAAAAATAGTTGAAGAAGAACTAATAGCTTATGCAGACGATACCAATACCCTACATACTCACCTTGAAGCTGGAGTGGAAGCAATGGATGACAGCCAATAATTTTACTATAAATAATGAAAAAACGCAACAATTAATATTAAGCCTAAAACTCAATTATAAAAAGATAGTGGCAAGTTTTTAGGAGTAGTAATAGACCAGAAACTTACCTGGAGAGGTAATATTAATGCAATAGAGAAAAAGATATCTAAAGCTGTATTTGTATTGAGTTAGCTTTAGTTTAAATATACAAAAACATGTAAACCGTATAGATTCCTAAAAACCAACTAAACTTTAATAATATACTTGTCAGTATTTAAAACAATACACTGTCAAATCAAGTTGACATGACATTACTTCAACACTTCCCCCTCAACTTGAATGGTAGTCAATTCAATACTTTCAGATAGTCTCTTAAACCTATCTCTAATTAGTGGCTTGGTTAGCAAATCTGCCACTTGTACTTCTCTTTGCGAGTATCCCCTATTAAACCATCTGGATTTTCTTTTACTTGTAATTGGTTTTCTTCCCCTAGATAGTTCCACTAGTTGCCACGAACCATTTTCATGGAGAGATTTCATTTTATCATCCATCGCTTCTTTCCACTATTTAGATTCATTAGACGACAATGCCTCACCCGCTTTCAGGTCTTCCCCTAGACATGTAAATTCATGCACCACCTTTACTCTCAACCCATACAGTCTATTCAAAAAGTGAGATTTATTTAAATTTATCGTTACATTCTTTCTTCTAAAACAGTTAAATAAATGTCTTAATACTTTAATATGTTCATTAAAATTCTTACCGACACATAACAAATCGTCAACATACTGTATTACATTTGATTCCCATTCGCTATCAATAACTGTACTTAACGCTTTAATTAATGCTGCTAGACTAGATTTAAGTCCAAAAGGGACCCTACAAAAATGGTAACATTTTCCTTTAAATAAGAAAGCTGTGTATTTACGTTGGTCGGGGTTCAATTTAACCTGCCAAAAACTATTTCTCATATCTACTGTACAAATACCTTGTTTGTTCACATCTTTGAAATACCTGGTCTATTGTCATCGGCGAGTCATACTGTGCCTCACACCTTTCATTCAGAAATCGGCCGTCTAATACTGGTCTCACGGAACCATCCTTTTTTGTCACAATAACCAGAGGGTTAATATAGCTACTGTTGGACTCCTCAATTATACCTTGCTCTAGCATTTTATCAATTTCTATCTGTGCATCTTTTAATTTAACGAAAGGAATCGGATAATTTCGGTAGAAATAAGTTGCATTCTCTTTAATTTTCAAACTATGTTCATAATTCTCAATCAACCCAACACGATCCTCAAACACATCACCATACTCCAATAACAACTCTCCCAATTCATATTTTTCCTCACAACTTAAATTTTCAGCTTTACTCACCGCATCACTTATTTCTGATTCTAAATTTCTCTTATTTTCTTTGCATAGTTGGTAATTTAACACATGATGACTTATACCGTGAATACTTAACTTGTCTTTCATATCAACTTCCTTAAATTCTACTTCTCCTTCCTTTCCACATACTTGAAAATTAAAAAAACTTTTATCGTAATCTATCACACCTTTTATAGCCTTGAACGCATCACTTCCAAATATGATTTGATAGTTAAGCCTCGGTACGACTAACAAATTTACTGTAAATACAACTCTATTAACGGTGATTTCTAGAAATATCTGATTCTGAATACTACACAATTTCTTACGATTCGCACCTGAAATCTTCACACCCTTAACTGGCATATGACACAACCTCTTATTATTTTTAATTAACTCGCGATATAAATCTAAGTTGATACAACTCACCTGTGCTCCGGTATCAAGTAAAATATTTAACTTACGTCCATCAGATTCTCCACTTATTATTGGCAATTTGTTTACTCCTTTCCTCTTCCTTTTCTTTCTCACTTTCATCGAACTTAAAAATTTCAAAAACACTGTTTATTTATTTATTTGTTTAGATTGTACAAGCAAGGTTTACAATATACAATCAGAGTCCCCAAAACAGCTCACGCAAACAAAACGGAGCACTCAAATAATTAATAATAATAATAAACCTGTTTTATCTCCATACACCCAACAGAAGGCCTCTTAAAATTATAACTTAGTTTATTTCTCGTGTCTAACTAAATTAGTTGTCGCGCTAGATAACAACGTGGAGTAATTACACACAAACACAATTATTTAAGTTGAATTATTAGTGGACTGTATTTAGGTTAAACATAAATATAATTGGAAGGCGGATTAAGTTAATTGTTAATCTTCTAAGGTTAGGCAAATCAAACGTGATGTGGAGTGTCAGGTTGTGGTGCGTGCAGACTTGGTGCAGAGCACAGGGCAGACGGCAGACTGACTGTTTTACCGTTCTCTTCGTAAACATCGGGTGACCTCGGAGGTAGGGCGGAGCTACGAAAACGCCAAAAGTGGCGGCCCTAGCGATAATCTTACAAAACATCTATGAAATCTAAACATTAGTTATTATGTGTTTATTTAGGTTATTTGAGTTCTCAGTTCTTAGTTTAAATGTTCTTTATTTGTGTTTTGTTCATCTACTGTTATATGAATTACTTTTAATGTTTTATTTTCTGTGCCACTTTTTTGTGCTACACGTTTTTCTTCTATATTACCATATCTTCTATTTCTTTGCATTTCACTCACGCGCTGATCGTTATAACTTCCATTTCTATTATAATTTGGATACCTTTGTCCATTATCCTGTATTGCAAATCGCCTATTTACATATACCGGCCTATTTTGTCTATAACTGTCCGCGTACCCATTACCCTGTCTCTGTTCATATCTTTGACTCTCCCTAACATTAATTCTATTATTATTACGAGTCCTATGATCATCCGAGTTACTTAATTCTTCTTGCGTAAATTCCATTGATAAATTTTCAAATCCTTCTACGTTATTCACCCTAGAGCATCGATGTACTTAGTGGTAATAGGAACCATAATGCTTTGAGATCTGGTATTTTGTCCACGCGGTAAAACTCTTTTCGCGTAATTCCTGTCTTACTTCTCTCACTTTCAATTCGTCAGTTGATTGTATTGTTATATCTAACCTCTTCAAACATTCTGAAGTCTCTTCTTCAAAGTTGAACACATGTTGAAATAGAGAGTCAGGGACAGCATGCAGTTTTTGGGCGATACTCATATGTTGTAAGGGTGCTTCCCAGGTACACCTAAGAATACCAAGTCTCCGAAAACGACGAGGTGAGTATAGCATGGCCGGTGTTGTATTAGCAGGTAGTCCAACTATGACTTTGGTACTTCTTCTAATTATAACATCTACCCCTTCTAATAATGATGGTGGTAGTTTAGTCAGTGGGACAGTTTGAAGAGGAGAGGCCAATGCGGGAAATATGTACTGATTTAGTACATTAAGCTTCTGATCTGGTTTTAGTAGATCAGATTCAGTCAGTTTATTAAGATTTTCATTGAGCTTTTAAATAGATTCTTTATTACATGCTAATTCTCCTGTGAAAGTACATCCAAGATACTTGATCGGTTCGCTCTCCCTTACAGAAAATATTTCGCTTCCGTCTTCTAAATTTAAAGTCTGTTTACTGAGCTTACCATTGTCAATAACTAGAGCCGTACTCTTCAGCAGGTTAATCTTTAGTCCTATTTCTCTGAACCTCCAGAGGGAAAAGTACCTTTCCCTCTGAATACTGTTTATCAATCTTTCTGCAGCTTTACTATCGCATGCGGTCACAGCCTGGTCATCCGCGAACCCCGTTAGAACTAATCGATCTTTACCTTGACATAGCTCATACCCTAAGTTGTTGGCAATCTGGGGGTCGCATATTTCTTTGAAAATATGGTCTATTGAGAGGTTAAAAAGTGTGCTTGAAATTGGACCACCTTGAGGGACGCCTCTGCAAACGGAAATAAGAGCTGTTTCTTTAAAGTCTGAACAAACGTTAATTTTATTGTTGCATAGCAAGGCTTCTATACTCCTAATTAAGTCCGAAGAGACGCCCATGGATTCAAGTGTCCTAATAACGTGTCTATGACCTACATTATCAAACGCTCCGGTGACGTCGAGAAATGCAACTGCAGCGTCCTTCTTCTTTTTGTACGCATCTTGAAGAACAGCATTCATCAGCCTGGCGTTCACGTGACATCCTGGTAGACCTTTGACGAATCCTCTCTGGCACGGGTGGAAGGATACTTGTCGTCTTAGCTCCGCGTCTAACACCTATTCAATAATACGTTTGACTATCGAATACATAGTAATCGGCCTCCAGGAAGATAGATCGCTTATGTTCCCTTTACCCTTATGAATTAATATTGTTCTACCTTTTCGAAGGGGTTTAGGTACATATGAGAATTTTAGAATGTTCTAATTAATACACCATCGGGTCCAGGAGATGTGTCAAGAGATGTAGACTTAATTGCTCTGTGAATATCCTTAGCTTTAACTGAAATTATATCTGGTCTGGTGAGATTATTTTCGTAATATTCTCTTTGGTTATTGTTTTTTTTCCTCGAACACTGACTCAAAATGTTTTTCAACGTCACTTATGTTGACTGGACACTGTTTAGGTTGGTCAGCATTCATAATGTTATTCACGACTTTTTTTTCTTCTATTATATAGTAGTTGTACTGGGCTACGTCATACTGGTACTGCTGTTGACGTTTCTCTCTAGCAGCTTTATTAGCACGTTGAGGATTACTCGACTTTCCAGCTCCTCTAGAGCTACTATTTCCCTTGTTTTTCATACGCATTTTATAGTTCCGCGTAGCTGGATGCTTAGGACCATAGAAAATGTTCCCAGCAGTAGATTTATACACATAGACATGAGACTTGACCTCCATGGTATATTTATATGCGCACCCACATTATTTATTCACGTTTTCCCATTATATATTATAAACATAAACATAAATCTAACCTTGTATTGATACAAAAGATATACTAAACTCAACCCTATATTATGACTAGAATTCATATAAGAGAAACTTTTTTTTTTTTGTAATATATGAAGGTTTAAAGTTTATTTAGATCAGAGACATGTCTTACTGTAAAAGCTCTTTCTCCGTCGTTTTTTCTGACAAGAATTTTTCCCGAATACCATACATACTTTCTCCCTTGCTGTGAACCTGGTTCTGTTGAGGAGTTCTCTGGTTGCCGGTGTCAAGTGATCGGAAAGGAAGATTCGACCATTAGGAAAATGCTCGGAAAGCTTCTTTGTCGATACCCCAAGCTCTCCATCTTCTCTAGGAATTCGTCTGAAAGCTTTGAGCCATTCTTCTTTCTTCGAACAAATTTGACCACAATCGGTCTGGGAGCTTCTTAATTGTGCGTCGGGATTCTGTGGGCGATGCTAATGTCTTCTTCCTTATGTTATTATTGATTCCAATCATATCAGCTGTTTTTCCTAGGATTGTATATACGTCTTCATTTGGAGTACTAGGGATTCCGCTATTGACAATATTATCCACTCTCGAGTACTGGTTTAGGTTGTCTACTTCTGATTTTAGTTGATCATTTTCCTTTTCTAACTGTTTATTTTTTTCTGTGAGGTCTCTTATTTCTTGTAGAAGGACACCGTACTGTGAACTAATAAATTCGATGGACGTTTTCAATTCTTTAGTGCTCTTTTCAATACAAAGTTCCATGTACTTATTAGTTTCAGTTTTTATTTCCTCTAACATAGTTCTTACTTCCGAACATATATGTGCAGAGGAGAATGATTCCTGGACAGTCTTACATTTTATACACTTCCATTTGTTTTTAGTATCCTTCGCCATTTTCTTAAAATTATTTATGGACATACATTCCAGCACACTCTACATGGTAAATAGATTTGCAGTATGTGCATTTTAGAAAGGAACCGTCGGTTAAAACTTTATCACACTCACTACACGACATTTTTCTAATTTAATTTTATAATAATTTGATTTAATAAAAATTTACTTTAAATTAATAAAAATTTAATTTAATTTGATAGAAATTATAAAGTTTTTAACGAAATAAATTTATAACAGTGTTAACATATAATTTAAACGAAAGAAAAACACAAAAAAGACTTCTGGCAAAAAGATAGACTAGGAAGTAATAGCACTGCCGTAAATAAACAATACGTCTTATCTCGACCGTGTCTAGAGACCAACTCAATGTCAAACAAGAGACAAGAGTCAAAGAAGAGACAAACTAATGTCTCAATTTCTCGTATGATCTTTTCTATAACATTGTCAATGTAGTCTAGTCTTTCTGTCTTTAATTTAAAGTTAGCGTCAGTCATTGATTCGTTCTCAGTCCCCTCATCCTTCGCATTCAACATATTCAACTATATATTCGCATTCAAACATTGTATTAGTTTAATTAAAAAATTATATTAATTCAACATATATAGCATTCAACATATTCAACAAGATATTCGCATTCAAACATTGTATTAGTTTTCATATTGTTCCATTTTTCAATATAGTCGCTAGTACAGTCTTTATTCTTTGTCGATTTTTTTCGAAAAACAAGGCCGGGTCGGAGTTATAATTGAGGTTTTTAACATAAACGTCTACCGCGTTACCATTCATCGAAACAATAGTTCCGGATTCATCCGGAACACAGTAGAGTCGCTGTTTTTTCGTCATAGATTGCTAAGGGAAGGCGTTTTTTCTCTTAAGCCCTCTGAAACATCGTTTAACATGACGTTTCATTTGGGTTCGGATAAAAAACTTCTTCCCACAATGGTAACATTCGAATATTTTGGAACATGTATGAAGTTTAAATTGTAAAGGAGTATCGTAGTTAGTCTGGCACTTTATACAAAACAGACATTTGTGTGATTTAAAAAATGAAGTGAGACAAACCTGGCATTTTACACATGATAATATTTCTTTAAGCGTGTTGTTAAATTTGCTATCGGAAACAGGATGTTGTCTGCGGTCACAGACTTCCTTCTAAAAATGAGTAATCTATTATAATGATATACGGGTAGATTAAAAAAGAAATATACTTTTATTTAAACATGATTTATTATAATAATCGTTACAACAAACATATTCGAAAAAATTTAAACATTTATTTTTAATAACAAATATGAAATAAATATTCTAACTACTTCTTCGATGGGTTGTCTACAGATAGCGCATTTTATAAGTTTGACTGAACAGTCAATACACGATATAAGATGACCGCAAGAGAGAAATGCTGCTTCGAGAGGTTGATGTAAACAGATTTTACAAGCTTCTGTTTCACCGGTAGTTTGTAGTTCAGACGAGATGTAATTTATACAATACATGTTCCATCTTTGACTTTTTCGATGAAATGATATCCTTTCTTCATAAGGAGATAGTAACACTTTGAGAACCACTTTGCATGCTCCACCCAGGGATTGTCGTCGTTCTCCCAATCTTTGAGTCCACCGCCGCAGTCAAAACATATAGTTTTATCTTCTTTTCGAGTATAATAAAATCCTGCTTCACTGAGAAGTTTCGGTTCTACTGTTCCAGTCCATGTTAAAAAAGAATCGAACCTGTCCTCTAAAGAAGCAAACTGAGGGAATGATATTTTACGTCTGTTTTTACTCCGAGAAGAATAAACTTCTCGGTAAACTAAATCGATATCGAGCATAGCAGGTAACATTTCTAACGAGTTACATACACTTGTGCTCGGAACAATGGTAAGGCGTCACTAATGTAAAACAATAAACGCACATGACTGTAGAACGGATATCGGATGGTTTGAAGAATCCATTAATCGCCAATCCGAGATTCTTTTGAGTGAAGTCGTTTTTAAACGATTCAAACCTTGGCATAGTATCCATCAGATTTATCCGACTAATGTTCAATGTAGACCATTGTAGAAGTGCATAGAGTTTAACATTAGAGCATCTGTCTTTTAGTCCGAATTTATGGTGACCGCAACTAAGCTCCTTGTGTATCGGGTAGAATTCTTCAACTAATTTGTTTACCGTGATCTCACATCCGAAATCCTCCAAGTTGAATACGGGTTTACCAATAATATCACTTATAAAAGAGCATTTCTCCTTACCTTTGGCGAAAACCAGTCTGCTGTCGGAGGTTTCTCTTTCGAGGATTTCACCGATCCGATTGTAGTTCTCCTCTCCACCGGCGTACTCGAGACCATGAAATCGATTTGTCAACCATCTGTTGGTACCGACATCCAATTTAACGTTCGATGGTGGTTTGAAGTAGTAGTAATGTATCGACGCCTTTGACGAAGAATTACACAACGACAATTCTTTTACTATAAAATCGGTTGTGCTCCTGAAGGCACCAAACTCGACGAGTGTAAACAGTACCATGGTCCGAGCACGATTGATCGAACACAGAAGACGAACTGCCTTGTACTTTTATATCTATTACCGACCAATAGAAACGCGTCTAACATCCGCATTGATTATATTGACACCGAGTTTAACAGAAATATCAGTCGCTTTCAGACCTTAGTGAGGTACTCATCGTTATGGATTTGTTATATCAATCGGTCATTACACGTTTCAGTTGGATGAAATGTATTATCGTTGGATTGAATGCTATCGATGGTGAACCTACATTGAGAATCCAATAAGGCAGAGTTAGTGTAGACGTCGGTGAATACGCCTTGAACGTAATAAAGATTAATCAACAGACGATAAATAATTTTTTCATGGAAAGAACGGTGAAGAAACGTTGTACTTGGACAGCAAAACAACTAATGACGTGTACTTGGACAAACGAAAAAAGAAGAAAACTGCATTAATTTTCTCTGATTTGAGCCCATGGACGATTGTAACAAATAATGTCTTACAAAGCATAAAACTTCACAAAAAGGAGGTTATACAACTTCTTTCAAACCTTCAGAAGATCGAAGAATATATTGACACTATAAAGAAAATATGGAGCAAGTTTGTTTTTTTACTTATTTTTATTTTTGATTAATTATCGTTTAATTAGTTAATTTCAATTATTTATTTTATAGACACCAACGAAGGAGCTGAACTTCCTGAAGTTTACTTTGACGTAGACGAGCGCCTCAAGGAAATACGAATGAACCAAGCATTTTCCGAGGAAAAAAAATAAACACACAGTTTTGTAATTTTTTTGTACAATTTTTATTTTACAAAATAAACAATTTTTTTAAAAAATAAATTATAAAATGTCTTTTTTTTTTTTTTA